>SJXQ01009003.1:369421-455272 GCA_006408695.1 Aepyceros melampus
AGGAGCGCGGCTCCCGGAAGTTCCCCCGACCTGTGTTGGGGAAGGGGCAACCCCTGAGGACTTAGTTGCCGACAGTTAACGCGGAGAAGGGTCTTAAGGAGCTGTTGTCAGAGCTTGTAGGTCCCTTTAAGGTTCTGCTCGTCTCCTCCCAGCTGTCTCCGTTTGAACTTCAGCTTTTCACGGGTTGGAGTGAAAGCGGCCATTCATTGGGTCTATGAGCACTCCTCGCTTTTTAGTTCCTGAGAGGATCTGAGCAAAAGCCCAGTTTAGCTTCCTAGTTACCAAAAGTGTCCCCCCGGCGCCCCCCGCCGCCTCGGGAAATGCTTAAGTCAGCCCCGCTCACAGGTTGGTTAAAAGGAGGAGACCTGAGATCGACCAGATCGAATTAGATCTAAATTTGGCTTAGTGAACCCAGCTTAATGATATCAGGCAATTTACTTAAGCTTCTGAGTCTCAGTTTCTCTAACAGCAGTGAGGCTCGCAGTAGTACCTGCTTCCTAGTGTAGATGCCAGGATTAAATGAGCTCAGGCCTAAAGCAGATCTTCCCTAGTGGCTCAGTTGTAAAGAATCCGCCTGCCAATACAGAAGGAGACACGGGTTCGATCCCTGGGTGGGGATAATCCCCTGAAGAAGGAAATGGCAACCTGCTCCATTTTGTTTGCCTGGGAAATCCCATGGACAGAGGAGCCTGGTGGACTTCAGTCCATGGGGTCGCAAAAAGAGCCAGCGACAACTTAGCAACCAAGCACACACCCTGGCTTAAAGCATGTGAACTGGTCCTTGATAAAAATACTCAGTGTTTACCATTGGGGAAACACGCTCAGGGAGCAGGAGGTATGGATTTGCTTAATGATACTCAATGATGCTCAGGTGTTGGAGAAGGCAATGGCAACCCGCTCCAGTACTCTTGCCTGGAGAATCCCGTGGACACAGGATCCTGGTAGGCTGCAGTCCATGGGGTCGCGAAGAGTTGGACACGACTGAGCGACTTCATTTTCACTTTCATGCTTTGGAAGAGGAAATGGCAACCCATTCCAGTGTTCTTGCCTGGAGAATCCCAGGGACAGGGGAGCCTGGTGGGCTGCCGTCTATGGGATTGCACAGAGTTGGACACACTGAAGCGAGTTAGCAGCAGCAGCAGCTCAAGTGTTATTTTTTCAGTTCCACAGTCTTTATATTATCATTCCTGAAGTTTGGCAAGTGTGAGGAACACTTTTTGAGGAACTGAGGAAGGAGTGGCCGCAGGAGGAGAAAAGTGAAGAAGTTTTGAAAGGACAAGAGAGAAGAAAGAAGAGAGATAAAGAGAAACATTTGCGTGGACTGGTCTGGCTCAAAATAGCACGGTGGAGCAAAAGCTAGAGCAGCTGTCTGGAATCAGGAGTATGTTTTATTAATCATCTCACTGTGAGTGGCAGACAGGTAACCACTCAGGGTAGGCTCCTTCATTGAAGGAGGGAGGAAAGATGGGATGGAGGATTGGATCTGCAGCAGGCTTAAAAAAGGCCGCTGTGTGGGCAGATACAAAGTTTAAGGAACTTGCTACAATTCTAGTTGAAGGCAAGGCTTAACCAGATAATTTGAAGGTGAATCCCTTGTATTGCTTTTAATGCCCACAAGGGGGAGCAGTGAAGCAAAAGTTGATTTTCGTTTCCCCCTCAAATAGGACTGTTGAAATTAGGTAGACACTCCAGCCATTTGCTTACTCTAAAAACAGTGTTTAAGTCTTCTGAAACAGTTTCTGTTTAATATTCTTGTCCCCTTCCTTCTCCCTTTGAAACTATTTCTGTAGTTAGAGTTCCTTTAGTTGGTTTGGATTCTCCTTTGTATATGTGCTTGCTCAGTTCTGTCTGATTCTTTACAGCCCCATGGACTGTAGTCCACCAGGCTCCTCTGTCCATGGGATTTCCCAGGTAACAATACTGGAGTGGATTCTCCAGGGGATCTTCCTGACCCAGGGATCGAACCTCTGTCTCTTGAGTCTCCTGCACTGGCAGGCAGATTCTTTACCACTGCGCTTCTTGGAATATATGATGTAAAATCTCATAGGGATTCAGATTGGGCATATACCAAAAGAGGATGCATGTATTGGGTTGTTTGGAGTAGGAGCAAAGCTTGCTGCTTGTAGTTTTCCAATCGTACACCCACATCTCCTTTTCCTGAACTGCCAGTGTTGTTTCTGCCAAAGTTACAGCCTTGACTGTGACCAATTGTGTGTAATGCACCCTGTTCTCTGGCTGCAGTTCAGATAAAGGCAGGCTTTTTTATAAGTCTGGCTGTGTACAAGTTGGAAATGGCGCTTTCTTGTTTCTTTGATGGCTTCACGCAGGTCTGCATTGAGTAGAAATTCATTTTTCAGAAGCCTGTCTTATATCAAGTGATACCAACTCTGTGAATTATGATTTTAACAAACCCTTATTCCCTAATTTTGCTCAGACACTGAGGATGCTAGTGAAACTGACCTGGCAAAGCATGATGAAGAAGACTATGTAGAAATGAAGGAACAGTGAGTATGATTTTTTACGTTTCTTCTTTGGAATACAGGATTGACAAGGGCATCTTTAATGGTGGCCTGGTGTGTATAGTTTTCACATAGTGCTGTGGGTGCAATTTCCCCCCTTTAAATTTGTCACATTTAACCAGTCTTCCTGTGATAAGAATCTTGAGGGTTAGGCTAGAAAGAACCTGGAGGAAACTTTCCCAGAGGAAGAAGACCATGGAGGAGGGAGTGGGGGACTGATTGGTCCCTCCCCCCACCCCTTTTTCTAAGTGAAACCGTTGGTTGCAGAGGGGAAATGATGTTTCGCAGCCCCCCTTGGTTCTCAGGTGGGTGTGACCGCACTAAGCACTGACCAAGGCAGGGCTGCGTGTAGACGCCAGGAGAGCTCAGGAGACCAGGCTTGGAGAGCTAGGCCGGGCCCCTGACTCTTGCTCCAGTGCCCTTTCCGCTCACCCTGCGCCCGCGCCCAAGCCTCCCTGGAGCCACACCTCAGAGCAACTGAAAGCACTCCCTCTTATCCAACACTCGAGAGCGTAACACAGATGTGATAAATATTTGTGGAATGTATTTTGAGAATCTAGCCTTGGCTTTTCAGATTCTTTGAAGTGAAGTGAAAGTTGCTCAGTTGTGTCTTTTTGACTCTTTGTGACCCCGTAGACTAAATAGTCCATGGAATTCTCCAGGCCAGAATGCTGGAGTGGGTAGCCTTTCCCTTGTCCAGGGGATCTTCCCAACCCACGGATCAAACCCAGGTCTCCTGCTTTGCAGGCAGATTCTTTACCACTGAGCCACCAGGGAAGCCCAAGAATACTGGAGTGTATAGGCTATCCCCTCTCCAGGGGATCTTCCCGACCCAGGAATCCAACCGGAATCTCCTAAACTGCAGGCAGATTCTTTACCAACTGAGCTATCAGGGAAGCCTTCAAATTCTTCACCTTTAAACGAGATGATTCACATTCTTTTCCTTAGGGAATGTTTTCGTATGCAAATGTTTTGTGACCATCCTCTGCTTTCTGTTACCCTTTTCAAGCTTTGGAATATAAAGGGGAAACTCAGCTAAATCTGTCCAGGGCCAAATGGAGGACTGCTTTAATAATCAATGTGATTTTTCTCACAATTTAGCCGTGAAACTGTGCTGCTGGCTTTTTTTTTCTTTCACTTGCCCTCTCTCCAGGCTTGTTACTGATTTACCTGGACCCATTTGAGATGTATTTTTCCATACCTGTTTTCTTCCCTAATCTGAATTTTCTTATTGTTTACTTCTTGAATGTATTAATATTCTCTTTTAAAGACAGACTAAGGATTCAAAGGCGTCATCTGTCACACTCTGTGGTGGGCAATTTAAAACACTGGGTTCCAAATACTGGCTTTTTGTGTGCAGTTTACCTACCTCTTCCCTCTTCTATTCTTGGCATGTTTAAGTGAACATACTTAACATTTGATGATGGTGAACATAATTTTAATTAAATTTAAAGCACTGAAAGTACATCAGAGTTCTCCCTAAAAGAATCTGGGCTTCTGTGTAATTCTCAGATTCTTATTCTTCCTCAGCCTAGAGACAGATGGATTGTATTTGCATCTCTTGAGAAGTCATATCCTTCCTGTTGCCTGTTGGATGGTATTCTTTTGGGTTGCAAGTCTTTTTTGTTCTCGTGAAATTGAGTGTTTTTCAGGTTGAAGCAAAAATATGGCTGAAATGTAATTTATGTGTGGCATTCACAGCTTGAGCAGATTTACCAGGATGCACAGTTGCCTATGATCCATTCAGTGCGAGGCGGGAGAAATAACATGCCAAGTTCTTTTGCTCCTGTGTGCTGTGTTCTTATGCTGCTGGGGCTGCAAATCGGCATTTTTACTTTTGTCACTGAATTGCTGCTGTTTCTCAGATCATAAAAGAGTAGTGTTTTTAAAAACAACATGAGGGTTTATTAACTTAGTGCTTACACAGCTGTGCTATCTATACAGAAAAATGTGGTTGGAGGCATAATCTTATTCCTTTCAGTTTATAATCTAATTTCAGAGTTGATATAAGAGCCGTGTTTAATGCTTTTTATGTTTTTGTGTGTATGTTACCCTTCTGAATCTTGAAGAAAATGGCATTACACTTGCAATTTTTCTTTTTATTCTTGCTTAACACATTATTATTGTTAGTTATTTATTAAAATTTGTGTGTCTTCATATGTGGATTTTAGACTGATTCTCTAAAGATGAGAGAACACAGCAGTACCTGCCTTTCAAGAACACAGAAGCCTTATCTCTTTCTGATCCCTTTAGCTGTGGGCATATTTTAAAACACCAGCAGGCTTTCATTTTCTCTCTCAGTAAAGGACATTAATGACATTCCCATAAAAACCCAGGCAGTTTCTTTGTGCAGATTATTGTGGACTTGGGTATTGGTTGGTTTTGTCTCTGAGTGTGGCTTTTTTTTTTCTTTTAAACAGGATGTATCAGGATAAACTGGCTTCTCTCAAGAGACAGTTGCAACAACTGCAGGAAGGTTGGTGTGGGATTTCATCCTTTTCTAAACATCCTTCCTAATACACACCTTTGAAATCTGTGTATTTCACTTCTCAGTGGGCGTGATTTAAAATGTGGTTTCGTTGATCTTAAAGTGGCCATTTTCAGACTCTTGAAATCTCACTGAAGGCCTGCAGAGCAAATACTGAAAACCACCATGCCAAAAGCTGGTTGATTTTAGGAGAGATGCTTTTACCAAGAGTAAATATAATTGTACTGTTCTTTCTAAACTGGATGTTAATGAGCTGTGGGTCATCCCCTGTTGTCTCTCTTTGTTTCGTAAATGACATGGGGGGTACGCCTTCTTGAAGCTGTTTACTGCTAGAGGAAGTTCAGCACTGGGGAAAGAGCACAGGCTCACAAGTCCTGTCATGAGTTTGAATCCCACCTTCACTACTTTCTAGAAATTTGACTTGGGCACATCACTGTCTCCTTAGTTTTTTGAATCCCACCTTCATGACTTTCTAGAAATTTGACCTTGGGCACATCACTGTCTCCTTAATTTATCTTCTGTTCTGTGAAATGAAGAAAATGGAGGCAAGTGAGATTGTGTGTGAGGAGCAACCAGCTCATCCGGGCGCCCTGTGACAGCTCAGGGCCAGTGGTCGCAAACCTTGATTCCCCTGCAGAGTGAAACATACTCCTGTGACTTGCAATCACGTGGCTCTGTTAGTTTTCCTTCCTGTGGGAAAGGAGGTGTTGCCAGAGAAAGAAAGACGGCCCCCTCTAGCAGGTCTGTAAGGTGTGCTTGGCAGGGTTGAGTGAGGATTTGTGAAAAAGGTGCCATTAACGTGTCCCACTGAAGCAGTCGTCAGAAAGCAACTTACCACATGAATTGGGACCCTCCTCATTAACTGCTTCCGGGAAGAGCCACTTGATTAGGCTCTGTGCTGGAGTGTCTGTCACTAGCCATGTGTGGCTGCCTAGCTTTGACTAGATAAAATTAATAATTGAGCTCTTTGCTGGTACTAGCCCCACGTTCAACTGCCGTATGTGACTAGTGGCCCCGTGTTCAACGGCCCCATGTGACTAGTGGTTCCGTATAGCCTGTTTCCGCTGTTGCACAGCAAGTTCTACTGGACGGCCTTGACCTAGACCTTACTGTGGGGGAAGGAGCTTCTTCAGCAGAGGGAGGCCCCTGGGCCAAAGCTGCAACACCCTGGTGGGTGGCTGGTCCTTTCTTCAACTCCTCACTTGCTCGAGAGTGTTAAAACCGTGGTCGGGGTGATTTCTGCTGTGCGCTTTGGCCGGGACCCAAGATGGTTCTGTTTGTGGGTGCCTATTCACGGTGTGTTTTCCTCTAATGTTATTTAAAACATTTACTGTTGGTGCAGAAAATAAGTTTAGGAACCAAAGTGTAGAGCAGTTTTATCTTCACAGTAACTATTTTATGAATCTCCATCAGGTACATTACAAGAATATCAGAAGAGGATGAAGAAGTTAGATCAGCAGTACAAAGAGAGGATACGAAATGCAGGTGAGGCTCTCTAAACTGGAACTAAACCCAGTTAATCCAGATTTTCAGCAATTTGAACGTACTGTGGCCAGAAGAACCATTCTCCAAAATGTGTCTCAGACATCCCATTATGGGGCGAGTTTTGGGAGACTCCAAAGCTGCACTTTCGTAGAACTGTTCTTCTTTGCCAGCGAGTGGCATGTAGTCGAGGTTGTTTTCAGAGGTGCCTTACGGTCAGGCTCCCTCCGTGATGCCCCCAGAGTGGTCGTGCGCGGTTTTTCATACATCTGTGTAGTTGCTAAAACTGAAGCTCCAGTACTTTGGCCACCTCATGTGAAGAGTTGACTCATTGGAAAAGACCCTGATGCTGGGAGGGATTGAGGGCAGGAGGAGAAGGGGACGACCGAGGATGAGATGGCTGGATGTGGCATCACGGACTCATTGGACGTGAGTCTGAGTGAACTCCGGGAGTTGGTGATGGACAGGGAGGCCTGGCGTGCTGCGATTCATGGGGTCGCAGAGTCGGACACGACTGAGCGACTGAACGGAATGGAACAGTGTAGTTGGCTTAGTAGATGACAGGGGAGCTGATATGGAAAAGGGTTGTTGGCCACTTCACTCCATTTTTAAGTTTGCTTCTTCTGGTCTTTTCTTCCAAGAAGACAGGGTGCCCTTATGTCATTCTCCTCAAGTATGGTATCAGTAGCATTTAGAGGGAAAGATTGTGTGCCTTTGTTTTGGTCTGTTGTGCATAGGAACTGTATTCCTTCAGCACACATGTTGAGCCTATCTATGCTCCATCCCTGCTCTTTGAGGACATACAGCCATGAGTCCTTGACTTTAGGAAACTCACCGTTTCTTTGGTAGAAGATCTTCAAAAACATATCCAGGTTAAGGACATCGTGACTCAGAGTCACACGAAAAGTAAGATGTGATCAATGTTGAAATAGTGTGTAAACACAGATCCCTGTGTTTATGGGAGATCTTCTATAAGTGGTGAATCTTGAAGCTCCTTGGCTAGCATTTTCCGGGCCAGTATGGTGCTTGTTCCTGCAGAGGTGAAACTCGCGCCTGGTTCCAAAAGGAGATCTGGACCCCGCGCCTCAAGTTGCCGTTCTTTTGCTGTCTGAGCCATTGACTTTCCAGCTTTCTATAGATGGAGGCCTTCTTTCCTTCAGTGAGCAGGTGTCCACGTGCACCAAGGCATAGCAGAGGAGCTGCAGTGTGTGGAGGATGCAGGAAAAGTGGGGGATAGAGCCTCCGTGGTGACCCAGCTCCGCTCCCACTCCACTGCCACCCCCTCATTCTAAATTCCTGAGGTGCCTCCTCAGGGCATTTTTTCTGGAGTCCAGGGAACGGAGGTGGCACGGCAGCGGCCGAGGTTCCAGGTTGAGGGCTTCCTCCCAGCCCTTAAGGGCCTACACCTCTAAGTGACTGTTTACCCTTGGAGCCTCCGTTTCCCCATCTGGAGAGAGGAAGACTAACGTATCATGGAATTGGTTTGAGATGCAAGGAGGGAAAGAAAATTGATGTGAGCCTCTTCTCTTAAGTGAGGACTCTAGGCTGAGTGTTGATTTGTTTCTTTTTTTTTTAGGTTACTAGTTTAAAATTTTTAGTTTATTTATATTTTTCTCTCTCTTTCTTGGCTGCACTGGGTCTTGTTGCTTTGCTCGGGCTTTCTGCAGTTGCTGTGAGTCGGAGCTGCTCTTCATTGTGGTGCTCGGGCTTCTCGCTGTGGTGGCTTCTTGTAGTTTAGCCCAGGCGCTAAGGTGCATGGGCTGCAGTAGTTGAGGCACTCAGGCTCACTAGTTGTGGCGCACGGGCTTAGTTGCTCCATGGCATGTGGAATCTTCCTGGACCAGGGACTGAACCCGTGTCCCCTGCCTTGGCAGGCACGTTGTTATTCACTGCCACCAAGGAGTCTTACTTAATTCTACTCTCAGTCTTCTGTATTCTTTCATCAGCAGCCCCTACCCCCACGCCCATCCCCAGGTAAAAATGTAGAAGAGCTCCTGAATCAGTTGCATCTTGAGCTTTAAAAAGCACATTTCCTGCAGCACTAATCCACCTGTTTTTGTTGTGTCTGGTGTCTGGCTGCTTTGAAACATCCACCACCAGCTCTGAGTGCTAATTGTCACTTGTCGGTGCAGGTGTGATGTCTCAGAATGGCGCAGACCTCACATGTCTGGCCCGTTCACATGGTGCAAGTGCAGCAGCATAGGAGTGAGCGTGTGGGCTGGGTGCACTCGGGCTCGTGTGCGCCGTGCCTCCCAGGGCCTCCAGGATGGCAGCTTCTAAGGGTTAGAAAATTGCGAGTGGCTCGTCTGTTTCCTCAGTTAATTTTCTCATTCAGCAATTGTTGGTTGATGTTGGAGTCTTCATCTCAAGTTACTGAAGCTGTCAGTTTTGTGTGACTGTGCATATGTGCTCCTGTGTGAGTGGATGAATCGGGACTGGTTGGGGTTGCACAGGAGACCCTGTCAGATGGGATCAGCATCCGCTGGAGGTGTTACTCCTCCAACAGTCTTTGTGGACCATTTGCAGCAGCTCTGCTGTCACCCAGAAAAGATGAGAAGCCACGGACTTACTTTGTTCCAGCCGCTGGGTTCACAGAGGCCTTGTAGTCTAGGGGCGGGGGAGCTGCTGGGTTAACAGGCACTACTCTCCCGGCACACAGTGGGTGCTGAATGGCTGGTGATCCTGTGAGTGCACGCTCTGAGAGGGGCTTGGTGGGTGGCGGGGCCTCGGAACAGGCCTTGCTGAGGAGGCTGCAGTAGATCTAAAACTTGGAGTTGTGGTCAGAGCCTGGAGCGTGTTGTGGGTGGAGGCCTGGGTGTGATCAGAGGCTGGGTGGCCTGTGACCAGAGCCCCAGAAGGCCTGGGGGCCTCTGCCCTCTGTCTGCTCGGAGAATGTCCTTCCTCACCACAGAGAGCCCTGTGCAGAGGCTTTAAAAACATGCACGTTGCCTCTGCTTCTGGACTGAGTTGTTTCTTCTGTCCCTTAGGACTGTTGAGGGTGTGTGCTCAGTGAATGAAGGGCTAACTTTACTTTTATTTTGCCGGGGTAGCTTGGTTCCTGCTACCCCCTTTCGCCCTTGGGCAGAGCTGCCAAAGCGGATTCTGTTCAGGGCCAGATTTTAACTCGTCCTGCCTCTTCACATAGCCACACTTTACTGATGGAAACATGTGCTCTGTGTAACGGTGCTCTCAGAAAGCAATTACTGCTTCTAAATGAATCCTAACGTCACTGTCTAGAAAGGTGGCACAGCTTCGCGAATCTAATTGCATGTTTTCTCTCTTTCAGAGCTCTTCCTCCAGCTGGAAGTAAGTACCACGAATCTTCTGGGCTTGCAGGATCTTTGTCAGGGTGGGATCTTGCTCTCCCAACCCAGTGGCCTTTCTTTCATCACCACATAGACATAGGGAATCCCCACTGGAAGCTTTGATTAGGGTTCTGTTTGACTAAAGGACATTTGGTCTCAGCTCAGAAATTCTGTTTGTTGGTTGGGCAGCCTGTGCTTATCCCAGAGGCTTGACAGGTGGATACTCACCCCTCACTGCTTTCTTGTTGACTCTCATCTCACATTACAGCCGTTTGGGGGTACATGGTAAAAAACTCACTTGCCAGTGCAGAAGACATAAGAGATGCACATTTGATCCCGGGATCAGGCAGATCCCCTGGAGGAGGGCATGGCAACCCACCCCAGTATTCTTGCCTGGAGAATCCCATGGACAGAGAAGCCTGGTGGGCTGTGGTCTGTGAGGTCATAAAGAGTCGGACCTGGCTGAAGCAAATTAGCACACATGCACGCACTGAATTATAATGGCCTAATAGTTGGTTATATTGGTCCTCAAAGCAGCCAGGTCTCTGAATCAGCTCAGTTTCATCCTTTTGAAACTCTGGATGGGAGGTAAAGACTGATTAAGATCTTTGACTCTGCAGATGTCTGAGTGCTGGTTCCATTGAGGTGCAGAGCTACAGGCAGTGATGAGGGCCAAATCTTGGGTGATGTGCTTGCTCCTAAGGGGCCAATGTGTGTGTGGCGAAGTGGGAGGGTGGTCATGGTTTCTCAGAGCTACGTTATTGGAGACTGAAGTCAGCACAAGCACGCATAGTCATGGCCCAGAGGGTCACACGACCTGCAGCCATACCCACCAGGAGTTCCCTTATTCTTCACTTCAGGCAATGATGAGATTTGGAAAATGGATGCTTATGCATTTTTTTTTTTTTACTTAGTATAATTTCACTGTTTGAGTGTCTCTCGGGGTTCAGGCACCTAATAAGTGATCTTGTACTCTTGTTGGTCTTTATCTTACTGTTAGATCTAACCTTACTGTACGGATCAAAAAATAGGGTAACTCAGGCTGTCTTGGTATCTTATAATTCATCTTGAATATAGGTATTTCATCTGGAATATACTATTTTCCTTCGAAGTTGTGTCTTCAGAAGGGTTTAGTTACTATTTTTGAGAAACTTAGGTTTTGTTTCCACATACAAGCCACAAAGTATAATTTGTGGAAGAGAGGAAATATCTGATTACAAGTGAGGGATTCACATAAAAACCAGAAGTTGTGTGGTTCAGTTTCATGCATGCATTGGAAAGCTTGCTCCTAGACACCCTGTTACTGCTCGTTGGTGTGTGACTGCTGCTGTCTCTCTTATTTCTAGAAAAGGTATTTTCTTGGTGCTTATGCACAGAACAAGGCTTTGTGTTCAGACTCTGGCTCCCAGGGTTATATAGCCACAATCTGTCTTTCTCTTTTGCTCAGACAGAACAAGTGGAAAGAAATTACATCAAAGAAAAGAAGGCGGCAGTGAAAGAATTTGAAGACAAGAAGGTTGAGTTGAAAGAGAACTTAATTGCTGAGCTAGAGGAAAAGAAGAAAATGATTGAAAATGAAAAGCTAACGATGGAACTGACTGGAGGTACGAAAGCACCACAGAATAGGATCCAGGGAAATTTGAGGGGGTCTTTGAGGGAGAGAGCACTCCAGTGCTGCCTCCTGTCAGTTCCTCATCAGCAGAGTGAGCTGAAAGAGGGGTGGAGGGAGGGGCCAGTCTTTGACATGGCAGGTCATAGTTATAGCTCTGTTTTGTATTGGCTGTGTGACTTTAGTCAAGCCACTTAACCTCTCTGAGCCTATTTTCCCCTCTATAAAATGAGGCTGATCATACCTTATTCCACAAAACTGATTAGAAATATGAGTGCCTAGTACAGGGCCCTGTACATAACAGGTGTTGGGTAAATTAAATGGTAGACCTTTAACAGTGACTGCAGCATCAGGCTTCTGCTTTATTTAACAAAATTCCTGGGTCAGCTGTCATTCCAGTCTTGCTTATCTTCACGAATTACTTGGCCAAGTTTCTCTGTGCTGGTGGAAATCCCTCTGTTGGGTTTTTTTTTTTTGGAGCGGGGGCGGGGGGTCTGCCTTCGTTATGGAAAAAGCATTGTCTTAACTTTGACCTGACTGTGAAAACAGAGGCTTTGGCTGTATCATCTGTGCTGTTAGATCCCTTCGCCCCAGGTGTTACTGTGAACATTTCAGCAGGGGTAGCTAAACTGAGCTGTTCTGCTATGAAGCTAGTAAAGTTACGTTAGACTTGGAGCCAGTCGCTCCCTGGCCTTCTAGGATTCCGTCGTCTGCATATGGGAACTCGGCAGGTTTGAGGGAGAAGCAATATGGGCTGCTTTTTCTGTTGCCATATGTAGACCAATGACTCTGAGAAGGATACAGGATGGGAATTGGCTTGAACTAGCTGTTTTGGAACTTGGCAAAATTTCCATCAGCAAATACTGAAGGCACATCAGTGTTGAGTTTGTCACTTGGATTTGTAAATGGCATGCCTTTTGCACACCCCCAGATTTACTCTTATAATCATGTTCAGAAGGTCCCGGGGCTCTGGCATGTCTCATTTTTGTTGAGTGCTCTAGAAAGACCTTGTTTTATGTAAGTCCTCGGGACTGACTTTGAAGCTAAAAGTAACAGTTTAGAGCTTTATTTCCCCTTGGTATTTCTGGTGCTGTTAGCCAACATGGCCCTCCCCTGACATGGACTTCTAGCGCCAGTCCCCACGACACACCAGTGATATGTGGTTGTGTCTAAAGTAGGGGTCTGGCTCTTGAAAAATCTCTCTTCTGATGCCTTCCTCATTGAAAGACTTGACAAAAGGAATGAATGCCTTGAAGACAACTGACTGCAACTCAGAAATATGTCCTGGTGAGAATGGATGCTGTATAAAACAGCATCTTCAGAACAGCACCGTCTTGTTCTTGTTGAGGCGCTTTTTTGATTAAACTGAGAGTGCAGTGGCGCCTTGTCCAGTCCCAGTCTGCGTGGCTGTATTCTGACCTGTACACCCTCTTCTCCAACGTGGCTCTGGTGGCATTGACGCCTCATCGATCCCCGCTAGAGCCACCAGATGCTCGGAGCCTTCATTAGGCGAGTGGGAAACATTGTCAGTTTACAGCCTCTTCCTTTCCATCTGTGGGGAAGGCTGTCAGCCCCTCACCTGTGATTTGGCATCCTAAATATTGACAGGCAATAGTCATTGTTGAGCCAGGCTGTTTTACAGCCAGAATTTTATCAGGGACAGGAGACATCCTCAATGACTTAAGAGGCCGAGCCTGCCAGGGTAGAAAAGACAAATAAATGCAGAGAAATCATTTGTGACGCAGTAAAATAGACTACAGGAGTGCTTACAACCTGCCATGGGCATTAAAGGTACCGATGTTCTTCCTCAAGCCGTTTGGTACCTTGGCATGGAAAGCGTTGCCAAGGTAATGATGGACTGTCTGAAGAGAAGGCACTGGAGCTAGAAGGGTAATGAGCATTTCCACAGATGGTGCTGCCATGGTGTCAGCTTAAAGGCCCACTGCCTTCCTCTTGCTGAGTGACTGATTTCACCTCTGTGGATTGATGCCCAGTATCAGTGCTGCCTAGCGCTGCCCAGAAAAGATGCTTCTTAAAATTTCCTTTTCTGGTTCAACATGAAGATCTCTTGAAAAACAAAATGGAGTGTGGGTCCAATAGAAACTCAAACCAAATAACCCGTTGGAAAACAGGCATTCCTAGTGAAGTGCTCTATCTGAGCAGGACTTCAGCCTTTACAGCCCTCTGTGGGAAACGGTGGGACATTCTCTAGGCTTTGTGAACCACTGGTGGAGACCTCGGGACAGCTGAGTTGTTCAGGCAGGAAGGTGTACTGTCGTAAAGAAACTGGGATGTGAGCGGCAATTCCCTCACCTTGAGTGTGGATGGGAGTCACCTGTGGTCTTGATAAAATGCAGATTCTGATTCAGGGGTTCTGGAGTGGAGCCATTGATCGGCATTTCTGACCCCCTCTTCAGGGCCTGTGATGCTGTTGGTCAGACCACACTTGGAGAAGTGAGGTTATAGATAGAATCACCCAAGTGTGAGTTTTCTCTGCAGTTGAGAACAAAGTTATAAGTAACTGCGATAATTAATGAGACCTTCATGAGCTTGAAAACGTGTGGGGGCTTTATCTTTCTTTGTGTGTCCCCTTCCTACCTTAGGCCAGCCGTCTTCTCTCCTGCCTGCTGACAGCCCACTAACCACCACTTCATCTTATTTTTTAAGTGCGTGCCTCACCAGGCGCATCTTCCATCCAACCTGCAGGCCCCTATGGAAGCTATTCATGACCTCAGTAAAGCCTGTGAGGTTCCTTAGGAGATACTGGATTCATGATGAGAGCCATGAGTAATGATAGCATCAAATAGCAGCTCTGAGTACTTAACTTGAGCTAGGTGTTACATGAAAATATGAGAGCTGCCGCTGAAGGCTGACAGGAGTGGATGAACCCCAGCCCTGCCTTGAACTTGCTTCTGTGGTGGGGTTTTGTTGTTTGGGAGGGAGCTGATAGAATCCACTGTGGAGATGTGATGTGGAGATGGTACGATGTGCCCCTTGGGGGCTGGCACACAGAGCAGGCACTGAGGGCTGGTGAAACTGGAACCTCATTCAGCCCCTGCGACTCCTTCAACTTGACTTAGCAGGGCAGGTGCGTGGGAATGGAGCCTTTTGCTCCAAGCGCCCAGTGAGATGATTCTCCGACTCCAGGCATGTTCTGTTAACCACCACGTGATGCTGACTCCAGAAACCCTCCGAACTCTTGTGGCACTGGGTGCGTCACAGAATGAGCTGCCCAGAAGGCCTGTGTCTTCAAGGAGCCTGTGTTCTCATAGTTACAAGACCGACGTGGTTCCGTGCCTTCCTCAGAGTGAGGTGGTTCTGACAGAGGAGTGTCCTAAATGAAGGTAGGCTGGTTTCTAGTGGCAAGGAAACTTTACAAGACACGTGTGGTTGTAGTGATGTAAGAGAGGTTTCACACTACACAGACCAGATGCCAGTGAGCAGGGACCCTTGAAGTCAGAAGAGGCTCCAAACAAACGGCATGGGAGAGAGGATGGAAGAGGGAGCCTGGATTTGGGGTGGGGCAGGCTCGTTCCCCAGCCTTCTTTTCTGGTGCTGCCATTGTGGAATCCGAGCGTTGTGGGGCCTGATGGGTTCACCCTTGAAGTGTGGCCTCTGCACTGTGGGCTGCTGGCCTACCGGAGATCAGTCCCCTCGTTCCTTCCCATTTTGGCTATGGAAGACCTGACCTTGATTTTCATCCCCCCGCCTATCTCTTACAGGCACCCATTTATAGTCACCATGCAGCCTTGGTTTGTGACATTGCCAGTAGAAAGGGGTGCCTGGGCTTTGCCCCGGGCCTGCAGTCCGGCCCCTGGTTTGGGGGGTAACTGCCCATCTGCCACAGTGTTGACCCTGCTGTTGCTTTTCTGTTGGAGACAACGCTGTTTCCTGCTCGAGTGTCTTCTCCAGGGTGGCCACACTCTTGAAGTCTGAATTTCAGTCCCAGAAGTTTCTTTTGTCAGAGCATTTGGGACCCCTGGTTAAACCCAGGAGACTGATGTAAACCCAGCCTGTTGATTCTGGTGAGAACTATAATTTCCAGATCAACTCAGACCCAGGTGGTCAGCACCTCTCATCTTTCTATGAAAAATCGTCTGTGGAAGCCAACCGTGCAAACCCTGCTGGGACTGGAGCAGGGTGGTTACGTAAACAGTCTTACTGTGTCAGCTGGGACTGTGATGCTTCCACACGTTGCCCTTCCCCTTGAGTTACATCCTGCACCTGGACCCTGGGCCAGGACAACTTCCTGCTCACTCACTCTCCTAGACAGTGGTGGGGACATGCTAATTAATTTCAGAGGTTTCCTCAGAGCACCTTCCTTATGCTGAAGTAGTCTTTTGGGTAAATTGATTAGGCAATGCCATGACTAGGCCAGTGAAGTGGATTGATTTTTACCGTTGCAGAGGAGAATTCGATTATGTTTTCTTATCTGTGAGTGACTGGGTGCAGTTATTTTTTTCTGAATTGTTTGGCTTTGAATGGACCAGCTTATTCCCAGATCTTCTCAGCTCTCCTGCTCCCTGCTTGTTTCCATCATGTATCTCCTGCCCCTGGAGGGCAGGGCACACTTGGCTGGAGTCTTGGTGCTTTATCTCTGGTGTTCTTTCATCTTCCAGATTAGGTCTAAATGTTGTAAAGCCTCACAGTTGACAGCAGTTGGCTTCAAGTTTGTAACTTCTATTGCAGCTGTTTGTGCCATGACTTTTCAGAAAGATCTTTGTATGGTTTTTTTCCTGGCTGAGAGCTCAATGATAAAAACTGGCATTGACTGAACTCTAGTTACACCAGGCACCATGTTGAGGGCTTTTATACCTGTCATCATGTAATCTTCACAGCACCCTGTGAGGGAAGTGTTACCGGTATGTACATTTTATAGATGAGGAAACTTGAGATGGAAGAGTATTTACTCAGCCTGCCTGACACATCACACACTGCCACGGAGATTCCCACCCACCCAACCAGTAAGAAACTGGGAGGGTGGTGTCTCAGCACAGGGTAAGAGATGTCTTTTAGGGAGATGGCCTCTCACTCTCCCCCATTAAATCTTCTCTGGCCTTGCACATTGCCGTGGTGGACAGGCCACATCGAATTCTGTCAGGCTGTCCTGTCAGCTGTTCATGTAGGTGACAGTCACAAATGCACTGGCCCTCAACCTCAGGCTGACTTCATCTAGTTGTTCTGTGGGAAATCCTGTGTAGCCAGGCCCTGCTGTGTGCCGGAAGTGTGCTTGGCCTTGGGGTAGAGTCCATGTGTCTGCTGGGGGAGCGACCAGGAGCTTGGTGGAAGGGCTCTTACAGATGCTCTGGTTGCTGGGAAGAAGGCAGGACTTCTCAGAAGCCATAACAGCAGGGGGAGTGTTGAGCTGGCTCTCGGAGGTGGTTGTGTGTAGGAGTTTCCTGGCAGAAAAGAGGAGGCTGGGCAAGGGACAGCACGCCATGGCTGAAGGCATAAACAATGAGGTGCCTGTGGGTGACAGAAGAATGGAAAAGCTCTCACAGAGACTCTGTGTGCAGGGAGGAGAAGGGACAGAGACCAGAGGGAGAAGTGAAGTGAAGTCACTCAGTCATGTCCAACTCTTCGTAACCCTATGGACTGTAGCCTACCAGGCTCCTCAGTCCATGGAATTTTTCAGGCAAGAGTACTGGAGTGGGTTGCCATTTCCTTCTCCAGGGGATCTTCCCGACCCAGGGATTGAACCCGGGTCTCTTGGATTGCAGCCAGATGCTTTACCATCTGAGCCACCAGGAAAGCCGACATGCCCTTTATTCTGTAGCTAAAGCAAGGCATTGATATGTTTCCTGAGAAGAGTGATGTGATGAACTGATTTGTGTCTGAGGAAGAGCCCTTTGACAGAGGCGAGGGTATGATGAGAGGATGGAGTTGAGAGGTAGTGAAAAGGCAGCATGCGTGAGTGCTAAATTGCTTTAGTTGTGTCCGACTCTTTGCAACCCCATGGACTGTAGCCCACCAGGCTCCTCTGTTCATGGGATTCTCCAGGCAAGAATAGTGGAGTGGGTTGCCACGCCCTCCTCCAGGGGATCTTCTCAACCTAGGGATTGAACCCGCATCACTTAAGTCTCCTGCATTGGCAGGTGGATTCTTTACCACTAGTGCCCCCTGGGAAGTCCAGTGAAAGGGCAGAACTGCCATTATCTGAGGGATCTGACGTGTAGATGAAGAAAGCACAGCTGACAGTTGCTCTGACTGGGGAGGGCGGGTGGTGGAGGAGATGGTCTTGGGGGTGAATCACAGGGCCGAAGTGGCTCACTGGGAACCTGGAGAAGGATGTGTGGCGGCGCAGGGTGCTGTGCGGCAGCGTGGCTGGAGCTGGAGCGAGAACTGACAAGACCTCAGAGCTCACCTGCATCTAAGGAGCAGGCCAGCAGCACGGAGGCAGGATGGAAACCAGGAGAGAAGGCGGGACCTCCGGGAGAGGCTGTGCATGAGGGGAGGTGGCCACAGTGACCGCCAGTCGCGAGAAGGCAGGAGGAGGAAACAAGACCTTTACCAGGAGCCTTCAGGGTATATCAGTCTGGATAGTCGAGTAGTTTGAAAAGGTGGTAAAATAAAATAAGAGTTCAGATTTGTAAATCTCATGTAAAAATATTGAGACTGAGGCTAGAGGCCTCTCAAGAGCCTATTACACCACTGGGCTTTGGTTCACTCACTGTCTGTGAGAAGGGCGGGAATTAATGGAGACAACCTAGAAATTCCTTCCAATTCTAAGCACCTACTGCTCTGTGGCCTCTTGATTGGAGAGAGGAGGAAGAGGGAAAATGCCTAGTTTCCAGGGAGTCGGAGCGGAGCCGCCACAGCTGCAGTGGGAAGCTGCCGGGGGACTGCTGTTTCTGAGGGGGGTGTGTGCTTGGGTCAGCCTTCAGAGTCTCCTGAGAGCAGGCCCCTCGGAAGTCATCCAGTGTCTGACTCAAGTCATGCGTGGACATCCCCCATAAAACAACGCTGATGGGGTGGCTCTGGGGCTGAAAGTCCTACTGTGGATTCTTGCTGACTTCAAGTGGCAGTTGGATAGCTTTACCCGTTCCATTCTTGCCACAGACTCCATGGAAGTGAAACCCATCATGACCAGAAAGTTGCGGAGGCGACCGAATGATCCTGTCCCCATCCCAGACAAGAGGAGGAAACCTGCTCCTGATATCCACTCGCATCAGGCCTTCTTCACACCTTTTCCTTTAGACCACTGAATCTTTGCTTTTCCTTTTGGTAGACTGAACATGGCCATTGTCCTACAGGAATTGTCATATTAGGTTGGAAAGCACGTATATTCGTCCGTGAGATAGAGGGTGGCCATTTTATGATTGGAGTCCTCAGTCGTTTCTGCTTTGAGTGGGAGGGAGTTGCAGAGAGCAGTCATTTGGAAAGGGACTCTGGACTCCTTTTACACTCACTCGGAGATTCGGGACAGCTGAAAATTTTATGTGCCCTTGATTTTTCCACTTAGCAAATGAGAATAGTAACTGCCTCTTATACTTCAGTCAACTATATCCCCCAAACAGTGGATTGCAAACTGCTGTTCAGTTGAAACAAGAGTTTAGTTAGATGTCAAGAAACCCCTCTCATCATAAGAATGGAAAGGGGATACGTGGTGGGCGGAAGGGCAGGGGGCTGTATTTATTCTCTCGAGGAGATAATAAATAGCCATTTGTACAGAATGGTTTTCTTATTTATCTGCCAGGAGGACAGGGCATGACTTCAGGTCCCTTCATCTTCCCAACCGAGAATTGAAGCTGCTAGGCAAGATTATGTATGTGTGTGGAAGTCTCAGATCTTTGGGACAAAAGCATTTCACAAGTGGCAGGTGAAGTTTTTTCCTGTGTCCTGGGCTCTCACTGTTACTGTAGTTACCTGTGGAGTCTCATTTCACCTTCTTAACCATCGACATTTGTAAGATGGGGGAATGTGGATTCTTTTACATACCTGACTCCACCATGCTGAGTAGGAGGATCAGAAAGTTCTGAGAGGCAAACTGTAGGAACATGGTGGAACTTCCTCTCACTTGGTAGATTCTCAAACGCTGGCACCATCTTGTTGAACTCTGTTTGCTTGGAAACTGTCCCTTTTAGACAAATTCCTTTAACTCTCAACACCCCAGCTCAACTATTTGTTAACAGATGAGCAGATCATGGAGGATCTGAGAACATTAAATAAGGTACAGTGTGATTTTTTTTTTTATGTTTATTTGAAAGCTCGGGCTTTTATTTTTTTCACAATTGCTTGTGAAATCACTGTGATACCTTTGATACCTTAGGTTGCATCTGAAATGATTTTCTCTAAGATTTTTTTGTTCTTCCTACAGCTGAAGTCACCCAAGAGACCAGGTAAGTGCACAATGTTACAGGCATTTGTGCAGCCTTTTTATTGTATCGTTGGAAAAGCATGTGAATGCCTGACAAGGAGTTGTCATGGTTTTCAAAAATAAAACATTCATCATTTACCTAAGAGCAGTCATCATGAAAACCAAAGGGGACCTTTAAGCTCATCCTCCCTTGATTTTTATTTTTAACCCTGCTATGTTAAAAGTACCTTTGTCTTTTCCTTAGTATTTATTGTAAAAAAAACATATGATTTTTTCCTTTCGTTTGTAGGCATTAGGCATAAGATGTCAGCACAGATCCATTTCTGAAAATGAAATCAGAGGATATTTCAGTGTTAGTCGCTTGGTAGAGTTCAGCATGAGGCGTGCTTATCCAGTGGCTTTTCACAGGCTGGTTCTCCTAAGGGCCTTTCAGGCTACTCCCATTCGCAACTTACAGAAGAGACAGGCCCAGTGTTTAGGGTGCTTCATTCAGAGCAGCACTCAAGGGTCTTTGCTAGGCTGCAAAACAGAACTCTGGACTGGCAAGGCATTTTTTGTTGTTGTTGTTTTTAAACATGGCAATTACTTACACATCTGTCCATGAGGTGAGTCTTGTGAAAGGAAACAAGATTCTTCCCACTCTAAATAATTCCCTCCTGAAAGCCACTATGGTCCGGAGAGAAGTCCTGAGTGTCTGAAGGCCTGGTGAGGAGGGTTTGTGAGTAAGTGTGAATTTAGATGATTTGATCCCATTTTAGTTATCAGTGTTATTAGCTTGACTCGATACATACCCCAGTAACCTGCTCTATCTCTTAATAAATATTTCTAGACATTTAATTTTTATAAATTTAAAGAGATTGTTCTAGTTCTTGCCCACTGGAGCTTCTGATTGTCAGTGGTGTTTTAGTCCTACCCCCAGTCACCTTGGGCACATCTTAGCCTGCCTGAGCCTCAGGTTTCAGTTTCTCTTCTGTGGGGAGGTTAATCTTTGCCTTGCCTGCTCACAGAGTTGCTTTGAAGATGTGATGTACAAGAATTTTGTTGAATTTCCTTTTATTACAATGGTAAGAACTTGAGGATCATGAGGATCCTTACCCCCTTTTAAATAGCATTTCACTTAAAGCGTGTTAGTGAATGGACTCGCATGCTTGTGACATGCTTAGTCTTGGAAATATCTCTTTGGTTCCTCCAGCATCCCCATCCTCTCCCGAACACTTACCCACCACTCCTGCAGAGTCTCCAGCCCAGAGATTTGAAGCTCGGATAGAAGATGGCAAACTGTACTACGATAAAAGATGGTAAGTTCTGTGTGAACATAGGTTACTTATTAGTATCTCGAAAGAACCATTTGGAAAGAGGACCAGGGCTGTCTCTAGTTATTATTTCAGAGCATGGCTGCTGCTGCTTAACTAAAGATGGAGGAAGGTTAAGAAGTGAGTCAGGAGTCTTGGATTGATGCTGCTTGTTAGATCTCTGAAGGCAGTGTTCCCCAAAACATGTTCTTCTGATCATGCTGCTGCCACCATGCTAGAACCTGCAGGCTTACATTTTTTGTGGTGCCCCTGTAGCCTGGGGTCAGGGTTTATGTCCCCCTCTGTCTCCCCTTAACTGTGCCCTCTGCATGCTGAAATCAGTAGGGGTTCTGTGGAAGAAAACGTTCTGGGGTCAGGTGAGTATGGGCAGTGGCTGTGTTAACTAAGATCAGTGGGTTTCGTCATTGTAGCGCTCTGGGTCTTCTGATACTCTAATGTACCCTGTGAGTTTATGAGGTGTTACTCAGTACTGTTTATCTGAGCAAGGTACCCTTTTACACAGGCTGTCCTGGTGGCTCAGCGGTAAAGAATCTGCCTGCCAGTGCAGGAGATGTGGGTTCAATCCCTGGGTTGGGAAGATACCTGGAGGAGGAAATGGTGTCCCACTCTAGTATTCTTGCCTGGGAAATCCTATGGACAGAGGACCTGGTGGGGTCGCAGAGAGTAGGACATGAGTGAGTGAGTGAGCATGTGTGCACCCTTTTACACACCACATCCTGCAGCACAAGTGTTCCAGGGAAGGTGCCTGGGAGAGGTGTAGCCTAAAACATTACTAGTTGAGATTGAAGATGGTTTGAAGCCTTCAGGCCACCATGGAGGTCATTGGGAAGGAAATAGCAAAACAATATGAAAAACCTTATTCATGCATTTGCTCTTTTTGTAAAGGTTTCCTCCTGTTTGCTCTGTGACTGGGCATCTGCTAGGTGTCACGTCACCTGGACCCTGCCACCTTTTCTTTTAAATTCTCAATTCTTCCTTTTATTCGTTGCCCATGTGTAGGCACACTGTTGGTCAGGGTAAGTCATGGCGGACACGTTTCCATGCTGCCTTTCTACTTGTTTGTATGGAGAATGTTTCTCTGGGTTATTGTAGGGTCTCTGTAATTGCCATTTATAATGGTTATATAATGTTTTGAGTTTCAGTCTTTAAACCAAAATTCAAAAATTAGTTATGATTATTTTGAACGTTTTGAGGTTTCTTTAAAAAAAAAAAAAAAGCCCCAGTGTTAAATGTCTGAAGTTGGTAAAAATGCTCAGAGACCTAGTGGTGCCTGGAGGAAATCAGTTCTACCTGTGAGGTTACAGTGAGTTAATAACCCAGTAGAGGATGAAGGCTGGATCTGTCTGTTAGCCTGATCTTGGTGACTTCTGCTCCTGTCATTTGATTCTTCTGTGTCCTTCTAAAAGGCCAGTTGTGTTGTTTTCTAGGGTTGCTTGTCAGAACACAGCACCACTAGATGGCAGGCCCCGACAACTCAACACATCAAGGAGCAAAATAAGATGAAAAATGTTTCTAATAATGAAAACCAAATAACCTTTAAAGATCAAGCCCACACATAAGAACCATCTTCAAAGATGATGAGATTTATCACTAACATCTTTACGAATCTGTGAGTCCTAAAGCCCTGTGATATTTCAGATGATGTTCATTTTGTCATTGCATCGCTTCTGTCTTCCTTCTCCTAAGGCTTAGTCCTCAGATTTACGAGATATAAAAAGGCAGTAAAATAAAATTCTTTGTTTTTCTAAAGAAAGGATCCACAGTGATGGGGGTTTCACAGTGTAGACCGTGGTCAGGTGGGATGTGTCCAGCCACCTAAGCATTTGGAGAGAATTTCACCGTCTTTCTCCCAGTGGCAGCAGAGATCTTTCAAGTGTCTGGGAGCATCTGGGAGTATCTGATAATTTCAGTGACTTTCAGGTTGCTTACTCTGTGGTTAAGTATGATGACTGTTGTTTCCTGCATTCTTTGTGTTCCTCTTCTGTGGCCTTGCTGGTCAGAGTTCACATCATATCTGCTGAGAGAGGGCCCCTCCCTTTCCGCTGGATCTGGAAAGTGTTTGCCGGAATCCTGGCTGGTACACTCCCAGTGCAGGACTGGCCTCTCACGTCTGACCAGGCTCCTGATGTTTGGTTCTGTGTCCTTGTCAGTTTGGAGGCTCTCATTCTTCCTTCTTTCTCAGTAGTCCTGACCTGTGGCCGAGAGGTCAGCTGAATTGCTTTCTGCTCTTGCCGGTGGCGTGAAGTATTTTTGTGAAATGGTATTTCTGGCAAAACACATTTCATTGAGTTTTAAATGACTTTAGCACAATGAGTGTGATTTGGACTGCCCGTCTTGGCCTGAACGCTTATTTATCAGGCTACATTTCACTTGGGAAGATGAGCATCTGCCCTTGCCTCTGGGTACACTGCTTTTAAGATATTTTATGTCCTGCTGGAGGTTTTCCTCATGTTTTGATTTGTACTAATGACCCTCCTTAGAAAGCACTGTGAAAGCAGCCGAGATTTTAAGGTGACTCACTGATGGTGCCGGTGGACTGTATTTTCTCCCCTCACTTTAAATCTGGGGCTGCTAAAGTGAATCCAGTGAAATCATCCACGTGCACAGGTGGATTTAACCCTCCGGCCTGGCTGTTATTAATAACTCAAAGCAGTGACTCTTTCTTTATTTTTAATTGGAGGATAATTGTTTACCCTGTTGTGTTGATTTCTGCTGTACAGCACCTTGTATCAGCTATAAGTGTATGTGTATCCCCTCTCTCTTGAGCCTCCCACCCACCCCCACCTCCCCAGCAGTGCCTCTTTACAGCTGGAGTTGGGACTCCTTACAGTCCTGTGGCTGTAACATGGCATTCGTTTTTGGGGGGAAATAAAGCATTAATATCAGGATTCCCAGGAGGATACAAAATTAAATTAATTCTACCCCTTCTCTGCCCCACTTTTTGACCCACCTTCTAAAGAAATTGCTTTCTTCAATAATAGTAATGGTGGTTCTAGTTCATTGGGTTTAATACTAGAGGCAAAACTTTAAGGACTTAATTGTAGGAATTCCCCCAGGTCAGAATTTCCATTAGTAATAGAGTCAATTTAACATTTGGGGCTTGTTCTCTGAGGCTGTTTAAAATATTTTTTCAGCAGAGATGAGTTGTAGCTTATCAAACAAGTTCAGTTTAGTCGCTCAGTCGTGTCCGACTCTGTGTGACCCCATGAATCGCAGCACACCAGGCCTCCCTGTCCATCACCAATTCCCGGAGTTTACTCAGAATCACGTCCATTGAGTCAGTGATGCCATCCAGCCATCTCATCCTCTGTCGTCCCCTTCTCCTCCTGCCCCCAATCCTTCCCAGCATCAGAGTCTTTTCTAGTGAGTCAACTCTTCACATGAGGTGGCCAAAGTACTGGAGTTTCAGCTTTAGCATCATTCCTTCCAAAGAAATCCCAGGGCTGATCTTCAGAATGGATTGGTTGGATCTTGCAGTCCAAGGGACTCTCAAGAGTCTTCTCCAACACCACAGTTCAAAAGCATCAATTCTTCGGTGCTCAGCCTTCTTCACAGTCCAACTCTCACATCCATACATGACCACAGGAAAAACCATAGCCTTGACTAGACGGACCTTTGTTGGCAAAGTAATGTCTCTGCTTTTGAATGTGCTATCTAGGTTGGTCATAACTTTCCTTCCAAGGAGTAAGCGTCTTAATTTCATGGCTGCATCACCATCTGCAGTGATTTTGGAGCCCCCCAAAGATAAAGTCTGACACTGTTTCCACTGTTTCCCCATCTATTTCCCATGAAGTGATGGGACCAGATGCCATGATCTTCATTTTCTGAATGTTGAGCTTTCAGCCAACTTTTTCACTCTCCTCTTTCACTTTCATCAAGAAGGTTTTTAGTTCCTCTTCACTTTCTGCCATAAGGGTGGTGTCATCTGCATATCTGAGGTTAATTGGTTTAAAAAAAAACGGATACATATTTACTAATTTAACTCAATTTTTGTTGCCTTTTTTTTTTAACATTCTTTGAACATACTTTGAATTTTACGCTATTTTTTTTTATTAGTATTTAGAATTAGTAAGTAAATTTGTATGGTAAGGTTGCCATATACTTTCTGGTTTCATCTTGAAAACTTACCCCTCTGTCACCCACTATGTAGGAACACTTTAATTTCTGAGGACTTGTTTTTTTCCCAGAGAATCTGGGTAATTAGTAGATTCGATATCCAGGGATAATGGTTCCCCAGGACCATTTTGTGATGCGAGAGAACCCCCCGGAGGTCCCAGAGCCTCTGCTTCAGAAGGACTGAGTCAGCTTGTTTGGGAAAGAGTGCTGGCCAGCTCTCCTGTGGAGCACACAGTAGGCACAGGAGCGTGTGAGCAGTGGTGGGCGTTCAGTGACCCCAGAGCAGGCAGGGTTGAGAGGTGGCCAGTCATGTGAGTCCTAGACCACTTCCCAGGCTCACCGGACCAGATTGCATTTACTCCTGATACCTACTTTAAAGCCAGGCGGTGTGTGGGCATTTGGATGCTGAGTGTATCGGAAGGAAGATACAGTGCATCCCAGGACAGCTATTCTGACTGTCTCTCAGAATTGTCTTTAACAGATATTAAGACATAATTTGTACTGTAAGTTTTCTTCTCACCATTTTTTGGTTACTTTGGTATTTTCCCTTATTGTGGCTTATAAGTAAGTGAAAGTGAAGTCGCTCAGTCGTGTCTGACTCTTTGCGACCCCATGGCTGTAGCCTAACAGGCTCCTCCCTCTGTGGGATTCTCCAGGCGAGAGTACTGGAGTGGGTTGCCATTTCCTTCTCCAGGGGATCTTCCTGACCCAGGGATCGAACCTGGGTCTCCCACATTCCAGGCAGACGGTTTAACCTCTGAGCCGCCAGGGAAGCCCATAAGTACAGTATACTTTTTAATACAAGTAATAGGGCTTCCCTGGTGGTTCAGACAGTGAAGAGTCTGCTTGCAATGCAAGAGACTCAGGTTTGATACCTGGGTTGGGAAGATCCCCTGGAGAAGAAAATGGCAATCCACTCTAGTATTCTTGCCTGGAGAGTTCCATGGATAGAGGAACCTGGCGGACTACAGTCCATGTGGTTGCAGAGTCGAATATGACGGGGTGACTAATGCTTTTACACTTTTGTACCTATTTATTCTGAAAAGAAGAAAACCATGCAGTGAAAAGAAATATCATTCTTTTCTGAGGTTTTTATTTTATATTTTGGTGAAATTTTAATATATATTTAATAGACATTTTAATATATAAGCTTACCTGGTTTTTTACTGTGTATATGATACACACGTAACACACATTATGTTGTATTATGTACCCAGGGACATAATGGATGTTGTTTTTTTCTTGATTTAGCAGTATATTGAGTGCATTTCACACTAGTTATATATTTCTATACCACACCCTCCCATGACCTTTCTTTATTAAAGTATTTAGAAAGTAGTATCAGGGTGACTTGAGGCTAGTTGCATGTTGTTTTGTGTTTTTTATCTCTTTAATAACTCATAGTCCCCATAGAGTAGCTGTGAATAGTCTCCCCTTCTGTTTTTATTCTAACCATTACTCACAACTTTACCATTTACACAGGATGGTTGGCTTAGATGTGGGAGGGAAACTCAAGTTTGAGTTTTGCTGTGAACCAGTTCACCCTTTTCTCATGTGCTGTAATATTAACACATTTAGCGTTATGGAGGTCCCCGACCCAATTTACCAACTAATCCCTGGCTAAAAGCAACTTTAAAGTGAGTCTCAACCAGTGTTGCTGTTCTAATTGAATCTATGATTCTGTTTCTTTTCATAGTGTTCTCAGGAAATAAATTGACTTGGAAACTTGAATTTTCAGCTCTAAGTAGCATATTAAAGAGTGCTTAGAACCTTGATTGAAAAAAGCCCATTTGGGCGTGAAGTGAAAGTGAAAGTCACTCAGTGTGTCCAACTCTTTGCAACCCCATGGGCTATATATAGTCCATGGAATTCTCCAGGCCAGAATACTGGAGTGGGTAGCCGTTTCCTTCTCCAGGGGATCGTCCCAACCCAGGGGTCAAACCTAGGTCTCCCACACTTCAGGTAGATTCTTTACCAGCTGAGCCACGGGAAGCCCTTGTAGGCGTGAAGTGCATCCTTAACTGTGATTTCTTAGTAGTGGATTATTTCATTGTACCAGCAAAACAGAGTCTGTCTTCTTCCGCAACAGAAATCGTGGTAAGATGGCGATGCTTTGCCGGGAGATACATTTTGGTGGAAGCTACATGAGTTGGTGGGTCTGTTAAGTCAACTCTGTGCTGCCAGAATGAATCAGAGGTTACGGACTGGACTGGACTGGACTGGCCCGGACTGGCCCAGGCCAGAGTTGCCAGCAGCACCTCTGCTGATGTTTCCAGCTCTGGTCACACATCAGCTACTCCTTTCCTTGTGGCAGCTGCTAGTGACTCATTTGTGCTTTGGCCCTGGCTTCCTCACTTTCATCCTTGGCCTTGTCCCTGAACTTATAAAAGAAAGTAAAGATGGTCCTGCACTACAGGCCAAGAGAATAGATGCAGAGACTGAAAGGGGGAGAGTCTTGTCTTATCTCCTGGTCAGTTCTCCCAACTGACCAGGGCAAAGTTAGGTACCTTTTGGTCCAAGTCTAATGCTCAGAACTTCACCTAGTTAGACTTGGCAGGTATGAGTATTTAATAGTCACTGCCACTATATTCAAAGCTCCTGACAGCAGAGACCCTGTGGCCTTGTTGGCTGTCTGCCCCAACCCTCTAGGGTGGCTAGTGTACAGTGAGTGGCTAACGAGTATTTGTTGAATGAGCAATCAGAATAAGGGCTGAATTTGACCTGTTGTCTTGTTGAAAAAGGCAGGCCAAATTTACTTATTTTATATTTGTTATCTGAACAAATAGAAAATAATGGAACAGTGTGTTCAAGCCCATCTATTCATTTTGTCCACCATCCCGCCTCAATGTTTTGGGGGTAGAGATAGAGAGTGGGGACATAGGTTTTACTTGAAAAATTATAATTTACTTTTTGAACTGGCTCAGTTTGGTTCAGTCACTCAGTCATGTCTGACTCTTTGCTACCCCATGAACCGCAGCACTCCAGGCCTCCCTGTCCATCACCAACTCTTGGAGCCTACCCAAACTCATGTCCATCGAGTTGGTGATGCCATCCAATCATCTCATCCTCTGTCATCCCCTTCTCCTCCTACCCTCAGTCTTTTGCAGCATCAGGGTCTTATTCAAATAAGTCAGCTCTTCGCATCAGATGGCCAAAGTATTGGAGTTTCAGCTTCAACATCAGTCCTTCTAATGAACACCTAGGACTGATCTCCTTTTTGATGGACTGGTTGGATCTCCTTGCCGTCCAAGGGACTCTCAGGAGTCTTCTCCAACACCACAGTTCAAAAGCATCAATTCTTTGGTGCTTAGCTTTCTTCACAGTCCAACTCTCACATCCATACATGACCACTGGAAAAACCATAGCCTTGACTAGACGGACCTTTGTTGGCAAAGTAATGTCTCTGCTTTTGAATATGCTATCTAGGTTGGTCATAACTTTCCTTCCAAGGAGTAAGCGTCTTTTAATTTCATGGCTGCAGTCACCATCTGCAGTGATTTTGGAGCCCCCCAAAATAAAGTCTGACATTGTTTCCACTGTTTCCCCATCTATTTCCCATGAAGTGATGGGACCAGATGCCATGATCTTTGTTTTCTGAATGTTGAGCTTTCAGCCAACTTTTTCACTCTCCTCTTTCATTTTCATCAAGAGGCTTTTTAGTTCTTCTTCACTTTCTGCCATAGGGTGTTGTCATCTGCATACCTGAGGTTATTGATATTTCTCCCAGAAATCTTGATTCCAGCTTGTGCTTCTTACAGTCCAGTGTTTCTCATGATGTACTCTGCATATAAATTAAATAAGCAGGGTGGCAATATACAGCCTTGATGTACTCCTTTTTGCATTTGGAACCAGTCTGTTGTTCCATGTCCAGTTCTAACTGTTGCTTCCTGACCTGCATACAGATTTCTCAAGAGGCAGGTCAGGTGGTCAGATATTCTCAACTCTTTCAGAATTTTCCACAGTTTATTGTGATCCACACAGTTAAAGGCTTTGGCATAGTCAATAAAGCAAAAATAGATGTTTTTCTGGAACTCTTTTTTTTGATGATCCAGTGGATGTTGGCAATTTGATCTCTGGTTCCTGTGCCTTTTCTAAAACTAGCTTGAACATGTGGAAGTTCACGGTTCACATACTGCTGAAGCCTGGCTTGGAGAATTTTGAGCATTACTTTGCTAGTGTGTGAGATGAGTGCAGTTGTGCGGTAGTTTGAATATTTTTTGGCATTTCCTTTCTTTGGGATTGGAATGAAAACTGACCTTTTCCAGTCCTGTGGCTACTGCTGAGTTTTCCAAATTTGTTGACATATTGAATGCAGCACTTTGACAGCATCATCTTTGGGGATCTGAAATAGCTCAACTGGAATTCCATCAGCTCCACTAGTGAACTGGGTCACATAGTCTTAAATAAAAAACTAAATACAGAGTTGGTTTTCCAGCCCTTTCCTTGGCCCCCTTTTCCACTCTGCAGTGAGACCAAGAATGTAGATTTTAGACTTAGAAGATTAGGAGGTTGTCTAATCCAAGGATGGAAGCATTGAAATTAAACCTGAAATCCACGCTGTTCCTCAAATATAAATTAAGACTCCTGTAATTATTCTCCTTAATATTTTGTTGTGGTGGTATTTTTATTTCTTCCTTCCTTTTCTTCATTTCTTTATTACTTTCTTAAATTTGTGCCAGTACTTACATACTTAAAATTTTTAAGGGGTAAAGTGAAAGTGAAGTGAAAGTTCCTCAGTCGTGTCTGACTCTTTGCAACCCCATGGACTATACAGTCCGTGGAATTCTTCAGCTCAGAATACTGGAGTGAGTAGTCTTTCCCTTCTCCAGGGGATCTTCCCAACCCAGGGATTGAACCTGGGTCTCCCACATTGCAGGTGGATTCTTTACCAGCTGAGCCACAAGGGAAGCCCTTATGTTAAATATTCTTACCAAAAAAGAAAAAGCTACAAAACTATAATTATAATAAAGAGGGTGGGAGGAGACAGATGTTTATGACGGGTGGTGATGATTTCATGGGTATGTTACTTATCCTCAAACTCACTGATTTGTGTACATTAAATATGTACCACATTTCAGATGTCAGTTGTATCTCAAAAAAGTGGTTAAAAAAATAAGTGTGTGTCTTGTTTCTGGCAGGTACCATAAGAGCCAAGCCATCTATCTGGAGTCGAAGGACAACCAGAAACTGAGCTGTGTGATCAGCTCTGTCGGAGCCAACGAAGTAAGGACTGAGCTAACTCCCTCACCCTTTAGGGATGCAGAATGGGACAAACCTGCAGTGCAAGTACCACCAAGAATGTACAGTTGAATCACTATATTGTATGTGGGTTAGATTCTAAAGATAGCACTTTCAGGCAGAAATTGCACATATTGTTCTTGAAAGTCTCTTACTTTGCATGACCACAGTATATGTGGGTTTGTATATTCCTTGTGATTGTGAACTCCCTACAGAGTAGTTGAGTTGGGCACCACTGAGACAGACTGCAGAAAAGAACACAAGGCAAGTCAGTTTGCTGTCTGCATGTTCAAATCATGCCACTTTTTAAGGAAACAATCCACTGAGGACGCAACTTGCCTGTGGAGCCAGCTCGTCTTTATTCTCTCTCTTGAGCGCTCATGGGCACTCAGATTTGTTTCTCGCTCTGAGGACCTAACAAGGCACCTGGCACACAGTAAGTGCTCAGTAAATGGGTGGTGGTCTCTTCCGACCCACACGCCACTCCTGCCTGCTGTCTCTCTAAGCCTGCATCTCCTGCTGTGCTTCTGAGCAAGGAGATGCTAGGCTCATATCTTCAGGGACTGGTGTCCTCCAGTTACTCTTGTAGGATGAGGGCTGGTTGAAAGTCAGCTCAGAGGGTCATGAGGCCGAGGACAATGGGACTGGCCTGTGAGTTATCCTGCTAGCCCTTCATTAGCAGGCTGTCAGCAGTGTGTAACTGGGTATTGTTAGTAGTCAGAAAACAGTTTAAAACTTTAATAGCTGTTTTGGCTTGATCTTTTATCAGTCCACAAATGTCTGTAAAGAAATCGATTTTTATATGTCTACCCTCCAACTTAGTCATGCCAGTGCACAGTAAATTTAATGAAGCTAGATTATAAAATAACTTAAGCCTATTCTATTCTCCCAGCTTCCTGAATTGAAAATGCCCTCCAATGTGACTAGTTTGCAGAATGATTGTTTACTTAGTAGTTACAGAGAGCCTACCAGATAAATGAATATCATTTTCTGTAGGCTTGGGATCTGTGTGTCATCCCAAGCCAAGTCAGAACAGGGCATCTCAGAAGCCTGCTGTTCCCTGGCAGTAGGCTTTGCAATTTCACAGCAGAGCACATGTGCCTGGCCCTATGGGCTACTGTACAAGGTGCATGTGGCTTCCTGGTACCTGAACCTAACTTCAGAACCTGTGCTGTGACACCTGAGGGCTTTCAGGAAAATAGAAATGCAAATTAGGGGTTTTTTTTTTTTTTTTCCTTTGAAGAGTGTCACCCTTTGATAGAGTATCAGCGAGATTTGACAAGGGAACAGTGAGACTGAGACATGTCTCCTGGAGGAGAGAAGCCTCAGTGCATTGGAGCCTTGCAACTCTGGCAACGGGGAAACTTTTCTCAATTCTTGGAAATATCTCAGCTCGTTTTTTTAGGTCAAATCCTAAGCAACACTGAAGCTACTTGGCCGCTGCATAACTTGACCGTGGGCAGACTTGGTTCATGGGTCGTGGGTCTGAGCATGTTGGTGACTGCCTGCTGTTCAGCCCTCCTTGGAGTCAGTTTTCAGTTTAAAATGGTTCTACAAGGTCCTTTAGAAGCTTGGCTTCATGTGAGGTCTTTATGTTTAAACCAGGATACTTGACTAAAGTCTTTGTGTTGTTAAATAATCACAGTAAGGAAATTGAGATGAAACTGAAACTAGTCTCTGTGTGTCCCCCCACCCCTCAGTGGGTCAGATGGTAAAGAATCTATCTGCAATGCAGGAGACCTGGGTTTGATCCCTGGGTCAGGAAGATCCCCTGGAGAATGGAATGGCTACCCACTCCAGTATTCTTGCCTGGAAAATTCCATGGACTGAGGAATTTGGCCGGCTACAGTCTGTAGGGTTGCAAGGAATCAGATGTGATGGAGCGACTTTTTTGAATAAGCCTTTTTAAAGCCTGAAAAATGAATGGGGGAAAGAGGAGAGCTGTGAACTTGCACTTGCATATGTGGTGAGATGCAGATCTTTACAAGACTTACATTACGCTTTCATCTCCATCTGATTGCATGTTAGGTATGTGGTTGAGAGAACAGGTGAGAACAAGAGTCAGGCACTGTGCAAGGGGCCTTGATGTCGTGTGCCAGGGTTTCCATCAGACAAGTGGACTCAGCCTTGCTCTTCTATAATGTGGGGACGATGCCAGTACTTACTTCTGAGGGTTTTTCTGAGAGTGAAGGAGCTCAGCTTGGTCATGACACTGCCTGGCCCCCAGGAATTCCTCCCTCAGGTGGCGTGGGTGATGGAGTGGTAGCCTTCCTTCCCCTCCCTGGCTGCAGGATGCTGTGTATTGAGTGCCTCTGGCAGCTCTGGCAGGCCCCCTGCTGGAAAAGTTCTTTCTCAGTTCTGTGGAAGAATATACCTGCCCTGTCCAGTGTCAGACGTCTGATCGCATCTGTGGGAGAGTGATACGGTTAGGAGGGAAGGACTGTCTTAAGCTAATTTTACCTTCTCAGCATCCTAATTGGACTTTCACTCACTCACAGGCATTTTTTATTGTTAATTTTTCTATCCTTTCTTTTATGACCATTAGCCTTAATTGCCAGGAAACTAGAGTTCTGGAAGGCTAACCATGAAAGTCCCTTGGGTCAAGGAAAATATTTTCCTATTTGATTGGAAGTTTGTTTATCAATATGTGTGTCTTAATGTTGCTAATGCTGTAATCAAACCAAACCAGAAAGAGTCCTTAAGATGGAGGCAGAAATGAAAAAGAAACTCAGCATCACTGTGCTTTCCATTTTTGTACTCAAAGTTGTAAAAGAGACTGGAAGAAATGAGTTCACGGGCGGATGCCTGCTGTCTACAGTGGAGGCCAGAGGTCAAGGAGGTGCCAATGAAGGCCTCTTGGGTTGACAGGAAGAGGTTGCCAGCTGTCTGCTGGCACCTAGTTCATGCAGACATCCCTGTGCTCTGAAACATGTGTCCCTCAGTACTGGCTTCTCATCCTGTTCCTTTTCCTTCTTCCCCACAGATCTGGGTGAGGAAGACAAGTGACAGCACCAAGATGAGGATTTACTTGGGCCAGCTTCAGCGTGGGCTCTTTGTGATCCGCCGGAGGTCAGCGGCTTGATGTTCTCCAGTATTCTTCTTCCCTCGACCCCTTTTCTGGAATGGTTTTTGGTTTTGTCTTGTTTTCTTAATAGAAAATTTTTAACTTGGGAATGGCTCCTTGGCCTTGGCAGATGGAGAACACTGTGGTGGATTCTGCAAGGCACTCTTGTGGCCAGCCCCGTCCTGCCTTGCATCATTCTTTCCCTGCGCCAGCTTCTTCCAGTCGTCCGTCACCCTGAGACTGTTGTACTCTCTGGAGCATTGGGAGTTGACTTTACCGATTTTTTTCCTTTGCTTATGCTTTGTCTTTTTTTTTTTTTCTCTCTTTTAAAGCATCCTCTGAGTTTGAAGAGACAGCTCTCTCTATTATCTGTAGGTCTTTCTTCCATGGCGAGGAGCAGGAAGGGGTACCCTCTGCAATGCGTTTTCACCTTTTGAATCTGATCAGTGGATCACGTAGGTCCCTTCCTTGTCGAGCGCAGTTCGCTGCTCCCCAGAAGCTTGGGGCAGAGGTCCTAGCAGAAGAAGAGTCATTCTCCGGACTCTAAGCCTTCTTGGAGAAACGAATGTCTTGTGTTACGTCTGGTGTGTTCCATCCATTCCACCGGCTGAAAGACAGAAAAATTTGCGTGAGAGACAACGTGCCCTGCAGTAAACAGGGCTGGGGCAGGGAGAGTGTTTCATATTCATCAAGTGCTGAAGGTACTGATTTCAAATGTTGTTTAGACAAGTGGTTTATTCACACAGATTTATTCTCGCTCAGTCTGGAACACAAAGTGATCATTTCAGAAATGTTAGTGTGTAGTTCACTGCTGTCTCCTACTCCCAAGTGGATGAGGTGCTCCCTGCTGCCAGCTGATGATCTGGGTTGTCTGTGGGGAGGTGAGATGGATGGTGGAATCATCAGTGATCTGTACGCTTTAACTCAGATCACACTCGTTGCTGATGCCAGTCTTTCACCTTGGCCATTCCAATCCCATGAAACCTTGTCAGCTCCCAGGAGCTCTGGCCCAGGCTGGAGACAGAGAAGGCCATGACTGCCTTTAAACCCACACTCTCCCTAAATGAATCCTGATGAAACAGCCTGACCTGCTCATGTTCCTTCACTCTCCAAATTGGACAGATGACTTACTGGCTGATTGTTTGCTTTAATATTCTTGTTGCCATCTTAAGCTGTTAAAGTATTTGGGTCAAGTGTTAGCATCTCTGAGCAATCAGTAGACGTTATGTGTCCTAGGAAACCTTTGTAAGCAATTCCCTTGGTCTCAAGTGATTGTCTTCGTATTATCTTTTGATACACATGTCCCAAAGTAGGTTGTGGAGCTGTGAGGACAAGTAGTTTACCTTCTCCAGAGTCCTGGCTTCAACAGAGACCAACCTTAGTGACCCAGAGTAAAGGCTTGTACAGGAACATTTGAGTTTTAATTTATAATCCAGTTTTTCTCTCATTTTCTTCTGGTGTTGGAGTCTCATTTAGAAAATAGGATAAATGACGTCATTTATCAGAAGTTGCTGGGTGTTCTGAGTTTCTTTATTGCCTTCCAGCCTCCCACAGTGATGATTTTTACAATAATGAACCAGATCTGCACTAAACAGGGCCTTCACCTTTTATTTTTTCTTGGCAGGCTTTGCTGTAAGGGTGGCCCTCTCGTGGCTGAATTTTCGCTGTGGTGTGTGTCACCTCCCAGAATATCAGGGAGCTCTTTGTTATCCTCTTGCACAGTGTGCTGGAAATTTATTTAGATGTATTTTGTGTGTGTTGCCATCAAAGATGGTTTAAAAAAAATTTTTTTTTTTTTTTTAAATGATTGTCTTCCTACCACTGCTCTAGAGTTTCTTTGGGGGAGTGGTGGTGGTAAGAATTGTATTGATAACAACTTTTCAGCGTTGAAGCAGCAGCAACTCACCTTGTTTTCTGGCCTTGCCTGGTGGTTCCTTTGTGCTTTCATGAAAAGATTAGTGATTTGAAGACCAGGCACTTCAGCCTCTTCTCTTCTGTAAATTGGAGGATGTTTGAGGCCACGCTTCAGCATGGACTCTGCCACACCACTACCTTCTCCTCAGTATCCTCACAGCCCTTCATAGTCATGATGTGGTGAGAACGGGGGAGACCATGTGGTCCACTTGAGACATGGCGCAGTAAGTTATATTCCTGATCCTGGTAGATTTGCTTTTTATTGAGTCACTCCAGAGGTGAAGAGTCAGCAGTTCTGCCCCTGTGGTTGGTAACCAGGGAGGGAAGAGCTTCCTTGTTAGGAGATAGAGGTGCTTTTATGATGGGCAAAGTCAAACAAGACAAGGAAAAGACAGATCTGAGCTTCCTAGAATAAGAGGGGCCTGGCTTTAACCCAGGTGTTTATTCTTCTTCCAAAAGGCTTTATCTCATCAGGGCACCAGATAAATTCCCAAACTATTTCCTGAAAGTGGTACTTGGATAAAGTGTGGTCCAGACAATTCCAATCAATAACCTATACATTTGTTAATCTGATCAAGAACCTGTATGTGTGTTATTCTGTTCAAGAAGCTGTGTGTGTGAATCCTGATCAAGAACCTGTACACGTGTTTTGTCGTGGCATCAGCCTCACATGTTGCCTGCGATGTTTGCTGCGGGTGTGCCCTAATATTTATTTTACCTCCACCTGGGAGTTGTGTCTCCCTCACCTCCCTCTCTAAGCCAGTGTCCTCTTGAACAGTTTCCAGATTTCTGTAGCCATACCAAAGCCAGGATATTTTCCTTGATTTGGATACCAGTATTTATAGAAGTCTAACTAACTACCTAACTTTAAGGTTTTTTTTAAAGAAATTCTAACTGGGGCCAGTAGAAGATCCCAGAAGCTGATCTGCAAATCAAGCTACTTGTATTGGTGTGTGAGACCCTGTGTTTAGGATTGGGTGACTTTTCTAAGAGAAATACGGGGGGTGGGATGGAATGGGTTTGGTTGCAATGTTTTGTTTTTTTTTTAACCTAACTTGACTGGGTGGGGGATGGGGAGGGGGGTCCTATTTTTTACAATATTTTTGTTTTTTATTTTCTATTAACATTTCCTTTTACCCTTGAATTTTTACTAAAATTCCTCGTGAAAAAAATCTTATTTCTAATCTGGGAATTTGAAATCTCGGTACTTAATGTTACACCATTTTCTCCAAAGAGTTTAAAACACTTCAATACCAGAACATGGCAAAAAAATAATAATAACATACAGCCATTTCAAGCAGTTGGTGGGCTTTTCTTTTAAATATACAATAACATCATTAACTGGTACATTAAATGTTCTGAGAGGTGAATGTAACAAGTAGAGGGTTTTATTTTTTTTCTTTAAATGACAATAAACTTTCAAAGAGAAAACCAGCACGTAATCTGTGTGACATCCATTGATTGCCTAAATGATTAAAATTTATTTTAGGTTTTCCCTTCAGTGGTCATGGGGGAAGGAAGTTGGAGAAGAGGGAGGGACTTCCTAGACATTAGCTTGCTGTGAAGAGTGAGATATGCGTGATGTCCAAGATGAACTCCCAGGTCTGTAAAGAGCCAGTCTACTGTTGTCGACCCTTAAGTGAGCCAGCTAAGCTGTCTTCTGCTCAGAAAGGATAGAAGAACCTGATTAAAAATTGAGTAAATACCGTTGACCTAACGTAGGAAAGGCCTTAAGGTAAACTGGTCTGATGAAGAGGATGCTGTTACATTGAGAACTCGAGAGCAGTACTTGCCAGTCTCACCAAAAAACATTGTGTTTCTACAGCTTCCTGGGGCGGGGTGAAGTGATGAGGCCACTTTCTGCCCCCAGGGACCAACGACATCTTGTGCTCACAGCCCAGTTGTGCTTGTAACACCCGTTGGGAAGGGCTGATCCACACTTTGGATAATGGAGAAGGGCAGTCACAGTCTGAATAATCCTTTATTGTTATCGTTAACAACTCGTTGGAAATGAGTTGCTGTTATTTGTACAACTCATTGGAAATGACCCCCATGCTGGGAAAGATTGAAGGCTAAAGGAGAAGAGGGCAGTAGAGGAAGAGATGGTTAGATAGCATTGCCGACTCAATGGACATGGATTGGAGCAAACTCCAAGTGATAGCAGAGCACAGAGAAACCTGCCGTGCTGCAGTCCATCGGGACACAGAGTCAGACATGACTTAGCAACTGAACCACCACAATAGTCATATAGAAAAGTGCACAAATCTTAATTGTACAAGTTGTTTTCTCAGTGTGAGCACGTATGTGCAACCAGCACCAAGACCAAGAGACAGCGTCCATGAGCTCCATAGACCTTCAGTTATCATTCCTTGCCCCGTAACTGCTTGCCTGACAAGTTTGCTCTGTTCTAATCACCTTAGCCTTCAAGCTTTTCAGGTCTTTGGGTCCTTCCATAGTTGGAGAAGAGCCAAGTTTCCGGTGTAGCCTAGGGGCTGTGGACCGGGGATGTGAGAGCTGGCAGCAGAGGGTGTGGTTCAGACTCAGGTCAACCAGCTCACTGCTGTTTGTTACCAAGGCAAATGTGGCTTGCCCTTGATGTTAGTATCTGCCTTTTAGTTGAGTACTCTATATATCAGGCGTTAGACTAAACCCTCCGTAGGTGGTTTTTCTCACTTAATCGTGGCAGTGATCTGTTGAAGTGATACAAAATCAGTCCAAGGCTTACTTTGAAACCCAGAGATCAGCACCATGCCTGCTAAGTGCTCCGTGAATGGTAGCTGTTGAGCAGTGTTAGTGTCAAATGCTGGGTAGAGTGAGGCAGACTGGTGAGTAAGCATGGCTCCAGCTCACGGCACTGTGCCCTTCACCTGCATCCTCTCGTTGAAGCCTTGTAACAGTCTTGGAGGGAGCACGTCATTGTTATCACCAGTTTACGGAGGAGGAAGCAGGTTCCGTTAGTCACAGAAAATGGTTCAGTAACTTCTCCAAGGTCACATACTGAGGGACTGAGTCCATATCTTTTGGATTCTAAGCCAGCTTTCCTACCTACTACCTTTTGCTGTCCTTTCCCGACCTCTTCTGTTAGATTCAGTATTCTCACCTTTCTCCTTCAGTGCCTCTCTGGCTGTTTGCTTTTATCTGCTCTCACCTCTTGGACACACATCCAGAGCAAATTTTAGAGGTGAAAACACTTGGTTGGACCCTTCCCTTTGCCAGATGACTCTGGCATTCTCCCTTGGTAGGAGAGCAGCTCCCGAGAGCTAAACTCCTGGCCAGGAGGTTGCTTGCCTTTGAAAAGGCATGAGTGTGCCAGTTCTATAAGAGAAGGAACCGTTGAGAACACAGAGTCTTCCATTTGGATAGAGCTGACTTGATCTCATGAGCAGTGAGAGCAAGGCTCCAGAGGGAAACACGAATCTGTTTTTCCAACCCACTTTCTTTCTGCCTTTCCTGTGTATAAAGTGAGGAGGAGGGTTAGGAGCCATTGACCTGGTTCTAAAATGTGGGCAGAGAGCTAAATATCTGACATGGTGCTGTACACTGCACATCGCATCCTGTGGAGGCACCAGCTGGAAGAGAGCCACAGGGTTCCACATCACTTGCTGCAAGCTCAGCACCCACCAGCAACCTGGGCAGGAGCAGGAACAGAACCAATTTCTGGTCTCTCACTAGTGTTAGAGACTCCCAAGCCCCATCTTTGGGTAAGTACTTTCCCAGTAAGGTGCATTGGGACTTCCTTGGCAGTCCAGTGGTTAAGACTTTGCACTTCATTGCAGGGGGTATGGGTTTGATCTCTCTCTGGTCAGGGAACTTAGATTCTGTGAGCTGCGTGGCACGGCCAAAAAAATAAAAGCACTAGATGGAATAAACTAGAAATACGGCTCCACCAGCTTACCCTGTTGGACACAATAGCGTGGCCAGAAATACATTAGCTATAGCAACTTTTTTAGTGCCGACTGGAATTGATATTTTTGTGAATAGATGTGATTATTAAGACAAAGAGATACATATGTTTAGGAGGCTCCCCAGGGGAGTGAGGAAGATAAGACACAGCATAGGTACCTAGGTGCTTAATCCCTTTAACCCATTTTCTCTAATCTGTCTGCTCAATTCCCTGAAAGACAGAGATTTATAAAATGGCAAAATTTGCTTGACAGATTGGGGAAGACCAATAATCAAAATGGTAAAGCTTCTCTCCCCTGTTTCCCAGGAGCTGGAGACTGAGCAGTCTGGGTTCTGGTTTTTGTAGGCCGATGCTCAGATCTGTTGGCATCAGTGCTCCCTTTGCCAGCGGTGTAGATGGGCCAGGGTAAAAGCAGTGGGTATTCCAGAGCCAGCCAGGAGAGAACAAGCAGGTGCTGGGGGGTTGTGGGGGAATGCGGCGTGCGGCCCTAGGAATCCAGGCAAGGCCCTGCCTCCAGTTAAGAATCACTTATTTCATCATCAAGTGTTTACAGAGATGCAGTGTGGCATAGCAAAGCTTAGAAATCAGCCTTTGAATCCGGCTTTGCTGCTTAACTAGCCGTGTGACCTTGGGCAATGTAATCCCTCAGAACCTCAGTTCCCTCATCTGTTAAATAATAATATCCACCTTGGAGGGTGATTTTGAGGATTCTAATAAAGTAACACATCTACTGCTTACTGTGTGCTAGGCATTTTACAAATATTAACTAATTGAATCCTTATAATCCTAGGAGGTAGGTAGTCTATAATCCTTATTATGTAGTTGAGGAAATGGAGAATAGCTTAGGTAACTTGCCCAAGGTCACATTGCTTCGATATAGTGCGTGAGCCACGATGCCAAGGCCAGGTGGCCTCTCCTGAGTCCTTGCCCGTGTCCATGGTGCTGTACCATGGTGGTGTCCATAACACAGGGCTGAACAGGGAGTACCCAGTCTACAGAGTCTGTCCCTTCCATTGTCATCCCGCGGCCATGGCTGTCCTTAAGTGTCAGCCTGAGAGCCGAATCCTAAGAGACCAGCCGTTGAAGATAAAGATGTTGGCTTAGGAAATCATGCTAAAAATCAGCTGCAAATGGTTGTGAATACCCACTCGGGTTGAGAAGGATTCTGTGACCCAAGTTTGGGTGGAGTGGGAAAGAGTAGTCTAATCATTTACTTTCACCTACTGTGGGCAAAGGGAGCCTGTTATTTGCCATCCCTGAGTTAAGTCAGACTCCTTCCTTCATCTTGAAGGTGAAAGCATCTGAGGCCCAGGGATGATAACAATTTGCCTGAGTCACATGGCTAGCTCTGGGCAGTGCATGGCTAGAACACAATTAGGCCAGTCATTTGAATACATACTCAGGTCAGACTGTGCTGGGAAGCCCAGTGGAGGGTCCACTTTATGACCTGGCTAATTTGTTGCCTCAGTGGATTCATTTTTGCCTTTGTGTCTGCAGTAGAGGTGATGGGGGTCCTGGGTTTGTCATCCTGGTTTGGCCACTCATTGACCTTGGGACATTTGCATAACATCTGTGTGCTTCAGTGTTAGGCTCTCACCCCAGCGTGCCTGGGACTTTTCTGGGTTTTGCACTGAAAATCTTAATCCCAGGAACCCCCTCAGATCCTGGCAAACCAGGACAGCTGGTCATTTTAAGTTTCCTCCTCTGTGAAATGGTGGTGAGAATTGCCCCTTTTCCATGGAGTTGTTTTGAGGATTAGCTGATTTATTTGGGGTAAAGCACTTAGAAGTAGTAAGTGCTTGTTTAGGATGTAGTAAGATCTCAGTCCTGTTGGTTGTTTCTTGTTATTATTATTATGGGAGCTGACGTGTCTCTGCCACAGAATGGATTCCTGGAGAGCCTCACTCATCCCAGACAAGATCAGGAACCTACCCACAGTCATCTGGTCACCCGTACCCAGTTGCTTGGGATGTTTTTTCTTCTTGAAACAGTCCATAATCAGAGACTGTGATAGTCATTGCATTCAATTCACTTGATATTTATGCCACATCTATTTTGCGTTATGTAGTAGGCAAGGCTCTTTTTGAGGATTTAGAGATAAAAGCATGGTTCCATGGTTGTCAGTAATTCTGGTTCAGTGTAATAGGTGTGGAGGAAGTGGGACTGGAATGTGGGTGATTGAGAAAATAATAGCCGCTGACATTTATTGAGCAGATGGTTTAGCTTTTGTGTACATTATCATTTATTGTAACCCTATGAGGTTGTGACTACAGATCTACATTTCACAAATTGGAAAGCTAAGGTTTCTAGAGGTGAAGAAACTTGCCTCAAGTTCAACCAAACTCAATTCCAAAGCAGATCTTGCTGACCCAGTCTGTATTCTTATTAACCATGGAACACTTTATAATTTCTCCTGAAAGAAAATAAAATTTGAGCTTGGCCTGAAAGCTCGGCCAGTCTCGAGCAGTGTCTGTGGTGGAGAATGGGAAATCACATGGAGGAAATAGCTGGAGTGAAAACATGGAGGTGGGAGAGTGGGAGGCATGTTGAAAAAGTCAAAGAAATGTGTGTTCAGCCATCAACCTGCATGACTGTGCTTTGAACTTCAAAGCCAGTTTGCTCCCCAGCCCCGTATCTTTGTGTCCTTCCATACCTTCTGGGGCTCACCTTCAGTTTTTCCCCGCCTCTCTCCTTTTCTCGCTCTCCTTGGCCCACCATGTCCCCCGCCCTCCTCCCCTTTTATATTGCCAGTGCAGCGGCTCGTGGCGGTCCTGCAGTGACGCTTTCCAATTTCACACTTACATGCTCCTGAAAGTATTCGTAAACTAACTCATATGTAAAACCAATAAGGGTAACAGCACACATCCCTGTTAGACAGTAATTCTGTTTGACTCCCTTTTCTTCTGCTTTGATCCCCCTTCTTCCCACAAGCATGGTGCACTGCCCTTACCAGAAGTAGGAGCTTTCAGAACTCCATGTGTGGGAGAACCCTGTAAGCATATGAGGACTAGGAAGGAATAAGGGCTCGTGTTAACTGAGCACTTACTCTGTGCCCAGGTGAGTGCTAAGAACTTGTCCATACATCATCTTATCTAATGCACTCAACAAGCATGAGAGATATGTCTTAATGATTCCCTAAGTTTCTAGAAGGGGGCTTCCCTGGTGGCTTAGTGGTAAAGAACCTGCCTACAGTGCAGGAGACACAGGTTTGATCCCCTGGAGAAGGAAATAGCAATCCACTCCAGTTTTCTTTTTTTTTTTGGTTGTGCTGGGTCTTCGCTGCTGCTCAGACTTTCTCTAGTTGCCGTGAGCAGGGCCAGTCTCTAGTGAGGGTGCAGAGGCTTCTTACTGCGGTGGCCTCTCTCGTTGTGGAGCACAGGTTCTAGGCCTGCCCAAGCTCCAGTAGTTGCAGCGTGTGGGCTCAGTAGTTGTGGCACCTGGGCTTAGTTGCTCTGCGGCATGTGGGATCTTCCCGGATCAGGGATCAAACCCTTGTCTCCTGCATTAGCAGGTGGATTCTTTACCACTGAGTCGCCAAAGAAGCCCCCATTCCAGTGTTCTTTGCCTGGGAAATCTCATGGACAGAGGAGTCTGGCAGGCTACAGTCCATGGGGTTGCAAAAGAGTAGGACACAACTTAGCAACTGAACAACAATAATAGTTTTCCAGATGAGGAAATGGAGGCTCAGAGGAGTAAAAACGTGTTCACCTCTGTACCCCCTTCATGTGTCTCCTTTCCCCATCGGTTTCTCCTGTCCCTAACAGACTGACCAGGTCCAGAGGATGCTGAGATATCACTGGAGTCAACCCCTTCCATTTTCACACCTGGTAAGCCACCTCCGAAGTTCACTGTGAGGATTAAATGAGGTCAGGAAAGCAAGCAGCCAGAATAATGGCCCTCATGCTTGAAACAAGCCTTTAGGTTGCTCTTCGCACTTTAGAGAATGTATCCCGCATCGCTCACTGCCCCTGTTGGAGACTGTTGTTATCTTAGTTGCCATCTTTCCTGCCTGCTTGTGTCCCATCGTGACTTGAGGCTAAACTCACTGCTCCCTTGCCCACAGTAAGCCAACAGAAACCACTAGCCACAGGGCTTGAAATTCAAGACCAAGCAGGTGTCCAGGCCTCTCCTCTTCACCATATTAATGCCTCTCTGGAGAATCCCAGGGATGGGGGAGCCTGGTGGGCTGCCGTCTCTGGGGTCGCACAGAGTCGGACACGACTGAAGTGACTCAGCAGCAGCAGGGAATAGTTTGAACCACTACCCCTCTGGTTGTGCTGAGAAACCTAATTAATGGACTGTGAGCCAGTGAAGGAAGGGCCTGGATCAAGAAGCTTTGTTTTTCCTCCAAATTCCCAGGGACTGGTATACAGTAGGCACACATTAAATGCTTATTGAATAAATAGATAGGTGACTGTTGCCTGAGGAGAAGGCAATGGCACCCCACTCCAATACTCTTGCCTGGAAAATCCCATGGATGGAGGACCCTGGTGGGCTGCAGCCATGGGGTTGCTGAGAGTGGGACACGACTCAGTGACTTCACTTTCAGTTTTCACTTTCATGCTTTGGAGAAGGAAATGGCAACCCACTCCAGTCTTCTTGCCTGGAGAATCCCAGAGACAGAGGAGCCTAGTGGGCTGCTGTCTATGGGGTCGCACAGAGTCAGACAGGACTGAAGTGACTTAGCAGCAGGAGTAGACTGTTGCCTGATTTCTGATTGCAGCTTATTAATATCTGAGATCAAAGTAATGCAGTTTAGAAAGTCAAAGGATTTTGTGAAGTGGCCACAAAATACAGTAGCCCTGTTTTCTCCTTCATTTCCCCTCCCAGAATCAACCACCTCACCTCCTTAAGCTGATTATTTTGGTATTTAACTTCTGTATCTCGTTGTTCTAATGCTGGACATATCCATCCTAGGCATTCTCTATTAAATTCCTCCTGTAGAAGCCATTCTGTACTCCCCCAAAATAGATCCTTAGTAATTTTGATTAGGTCAGTATTCAGTGTTTACATCTTTATGGCTGGAGAAACACTGGAGCTGTAAATAATTGCAGCTGAGTCATGTTGTAAACTGTGGTTGCCTTTTCTTTCCTGGACAATGTTTCCCCCAGGAGTTAATAATTACCTTGCGTTTTCCCCTCATTTTTGTTTTCTTGGTTTTCTATGTACTCTTGTAAATTTAACCTCAAAGACTTCAATGAGTGTCTCAATTCCCCATAAGACATTGAGATGCACCGGCTATTCCATCTGTTCCATCACCCTGAGAAGCTCCTGCCTGAGAGCCTCTGACCTCCACTCTGAACTAGTTGCCCTGCAGCCTGGTTCCCCTCCTCACCACCATCCTGGAGATCCCCTATATCTCTCTGTGTTTCGCTCTCCCATTTCTTGTTTCTCTGCTTCCTCCCCAGTTTGGGTAAAATGCATCTTGCAGTAACTTATCAAGCGTGATTCAAAACACTTCTATTCTTGAGCTTCTGCTGATGCTTTGGCTGGTATAACTATGTTTTTCATGCCTAGGATTTGAGGTGAGGTGAGGTGAAGTCGCTCAGTCGTGTCCAACTCTTTGCGACCCCGTGGGCTGTAACCTACTAGGCTTCTCAGTCCATGGGATTCTCCAGGCAAGAATACTGGAGTGGATTGCCATTTCCTTCTCCAGAGGATCTTCCCAACCCAGGGATCGAACCCCGGGTCTCCCGCATTGGAGGCAGACGCTTTAACCTCTGAGCCACCAGGGAAGCCTGAGTCCCTTACATATCCAGAACTGAAAAGGCCTCTTAAGTACTTAGCTCTTAACTGTATTTCTAACAGCCCCTCCCTCCCTGGACATCCATTTCTAGAAATTCTTTATGCTGCTAATTCATTATTTTCAAGTTCTTCATTGTCAGGTTTTAAAATTCAGTTTTTTTTTTTTTTTTCTCCAGGAGTTCCTCCTGACCCAGGGATTGAACCCACATCTCTTAGTTCTCGGAATTGGCAGGCAGGTTCTCTACCAATAGCGCCACCTGGGAAGCCCTAGGTTCACTGGTTCCTGAATGATATAACCTTTTCTTTGTGTAATAATTTCTAGTCTTTAGAATGGGGTGGGTAGAGAGGGTACTTTTTCTTAAAAGAATGGTCTTTTTTCTCATTTTTGCTCTTTCTTTAAAAAATTTCTTTAGGGGAATAAAGTTCAAGGCTGTTGGTGAGATTATGGCCAACTTGCCTTAGGTTAGGAGGGTTTCTCTTTTTTTCCTCTTAAATTTCTTTTTTTTTTTTTTTTCTTTTTCAGTTTACTTCCCACCTTCTAAAATTTGGTTGTTTCTTCTCCAGTGTTTCTCCATTTTGGAGGGTTTAATTCTGGATTGGAGATTGTTTTTCTGTAAGATTTTGAAGGCACTGTTTATTGCTCTCTAGCTCCCAAGTTGTCTTTGAGAAGTCTGAAGCCACTCTGACTACTGATTTTTTGATCTGACCTTTTTCTCCAGCTAATTCATCACTATATACTTGCTTTATGACATTGTGTACAAGTTTGAGGTGTACAGCATAATTTGATACATGTGTGTTATGATTATCAGTAAGGCTAGTTAAACATATCTATCACCTCATTAGTCATCAGTTTGTGTGTGTGGTTAAGAACTTTTAAGATCTACTGTCTTTGTGACTTGCAAGCACACGGTACAGTATTGTTAACTATAGTCGCCATGCTGACCATTACATCCTCAGACTCTATTTATTTTATAACTGGAAGTTTGTACCACTGAACACCTTCACCCATTTCCTCCAGCTCCTATGCCCTGCCTTTGGCAACCACCAATCTACTGTTTCTATGAGTTCTTTTTTTTTTTTTAGCTTCCACATATAAGTTATATGCAGCATTTTAATTTTGTTTATTTCACTTAGCATAATGCCCTCAGGGTTCATTGATATTGTTGCAAATGATAGGATTTTCTTTTGTGTGTGTGCTTGTGGTTTTCTTATTTTGGCAAGATCTTAGTTTCCTGACCAGGAATTGAACCTGGTCCCATAGCAGTGAACCTGGTCCCTGAGCCCTAACTGCTGGACTGCCAAAGAACTCCCTGTAGCACATTTTCTTTATCCATTCCTCTATCAGTGAACACAGGTTTTTTCTCGTGTCTTGGCTATTGTGAATAATTCTTTGGTGACAAGTTGGTGCAGATATTTCTTTGAGATGATGATTTCATCTTTGGATATATACCCAAGAGTGGGATGGCTGGATCATCTGGTAGTTCTATTTTTAACTTCTTGAGGAAGCTCCATACTTTTTCCATAATAGCTGTCCAAATTTACATTCCCACCAACACTGCATAAGAGTTTCCTTTTCTCTGTATCCTGGCCAGCACTTGTTAACTCTTGACTTTTTGATGATAACCATTTTACAGGTGTCAAGTAATATCTCATTGTGGCTTTGATTTTCATTTCTCTGAGTGCCTTTTCATGTAGCTGTGGGTCATCTGTGTATCTTCTTCAGTGATCTGAGTTTTTCACATCTCTGGAAGCTCATAGGATCCTTGGTGTTTTGAAAGCCCATGACAGTGGGCTGTGGCATGGGCCATAGTGCTGAGTGGTTAGTGGGCTTTTTCAATTCTGGAAACTTAGGTCCTCAAATTCTAAGAGTTGAAACATTTAAATTATATATTTAGTATATTAAATGTTTAATAGTAATACATTAAAATATTGTATATAATATTAAATATATAAATATTTTAATTCTCAGAATTTCAGAATTTTATATATATATATTATACACACACATAAATAAATATACACACACACACATACATATTTCGTGGATGTGGTAGTCAGCCTCCAAGATGGTTCCAATGATCCTCACCTCCTGATAATCATACCCTTGTACAGTTCTCATTATTGGACCAGGGTCTGTCTCTGTGACCAACAGCATACAGTGAAGTGATAGTAACTCCCTGCTGAGATTGGGGTATAAAAGGCACTGTGACTTCCATCTGGCCATGTTCTTTCTTTCTCCTGGATTACTTGCTTTGAGGGAAGCCAGCTACCATGTGCAGAAGCCTTATGACGAGGCCTCCTGCCAACAGCCAGTTAGCAACTGAGGCTTCTGCCAGTAGCCATGTGAGTGAGTCACTCTGGAGAAACTCCTCTAAGCCCCAGTCCAGCCTCCAATGAGACAGCAACCCTTGCTGGCACCTTGCTTGAAGCCTCTTGGAGGGCCCTGAGCCAGAACTATGCCGTTAAACTGCTCCCAGATCCTGTCCTTCAGAAACAAGATAAGAGAATAAATGTTTGTTATAAGTTTTCTGTGTGGTTGGGGTGATTTAGAAAAGTAGTTTATGTATATATTTATTGACTGCACTAGGTCTCCATTACTGCATGGGTTTTTCTCTAGTTTATAGAGTGGGGGCTACTCTCTTGTGGTGCATGGGCTTCTTATGGCAGTGGCTTATCTTGTTTCAGAGTACAGGCTCAAGAGTTGTGGTGCACAGGTTTAGTTGCCCCGTGGCAGTGGGATCTTTCCGAACCAGGGATTGAACCCATGTCTCCTGGACATGGCTGTACCACTGAGCCACCAGGGAAGCCCTGGGGTGATTTTTCTCTTATGCAGTGATAGATAAATTATATAATGGATGGTTTCCTCCCCTCCATTTTTTCTGTTCTTGCATTCAAGGATTCCTATTGACAGTAGACTTCCTATGTGGGTGGGTGAGTTAGTCACTTAGTCATGTCCGACTCTTTGTGACCCCATGAACTGTAGCCCATCAGGCTCCTCTATCCGTGGGATTCTCCAGGCAAGAATATTGGAGTGGATTGCCAGTTCCTTCGCCAGAGGATCTTCCTGACCAGGGATCGAACCCAGGTCTCCTGCATTGCAGGCAGATTCTTTACCATCTGAGCTACAGGGAAGATCTCGGCCAGGGTGAAAGTGAAGTCACTCAGTTGTGTATGACTCTTTGCGACCCCATGGACTGTAGCCTACCAGGCTCCTCCGTCTGAGGGATTTTCCAGGCAAGAATACTGGAGTGGGTTGCCATTTCCTTCTCCAAGACTTCCTATAGCAGTCTTTAAATTTTCATCTATTTCCTATTTTTCTTTAGCTTATTCCTTTCTGTTTTGGGTGATTTTCTTAACTTTATTTTCTAAACTTTCTATGGAGTTTAACTTTTGCTCTTTCTTAAAACAATTTTTTTTTATTCTGTTAGTTTTCATTCTCTCTCTCTCTCTCTTTTTTCTTTTTTTAATGTGGGACCCAGTTCTGGAGTCCTTTAGTCCAGAGACCTTTAGTTTTACCTTCTCTAGAGGAGAAATCTCCAGTCTCTTTCCAGGTTGGGATCTTGGCAGTTTTGCTACAGGAAATAGGGAGACAGATCTGGGGAACTTACAGCTTCTTAAGCTGAATTTCAGTCATTCCCACTGCCTTCACTTTTGTTTCTAGAGGCATCTTCCTTCCTGATTAGATGCTGGTAATCCATGTTCCTCTGCTTTATCTACTGTTGTGTTTTGTTTTTTTTCATCTACATTCAGCTTCTACAGTCGGTTTTTTTTTTTCCTCTGCCTATTCTCTCCACTCTGATGGGTGTAAAACCTAAAACAACAACAAAACAAAACACTTTATGTGTACCTAACCAACCCTTCATGCCCTACCTGTCCCCATCTCTCTCTGGGACTTCTGTGACTCATTGAACCTCTTCCTCATCAACATAATAAGAGGACATTGGCTGACTCACTGTCACTGAGGTTCTGAGGTCACAGCAAATGAATAACCGCAGTGGGAGCACTCACAAGTCATTTCTGAATAATCAGTCCATCCATACTAAGCACACCTGCTGGTTCATGCCTGAAGACACGTCAGTGGCCTTGACCTACAGACTTTGACTTTGGAGCCAAGTGTCAAAATTTAAGAGGAGGAATTTACATACACACACCTTGGAGGTCCGAGTATGTGTATATAAAACAATGCCAGTGGGTTTATATGCATATATATGTACATACACACATCTCAAAAATGAGCTTTCTTGCCAAACAAAACCCACCTTTGGACTGTGGGTGAAATGAGAAGCGTGAAAAATGTTTAGCCTAAAGTGTATTTAAATATTCATGACATCTTCAAAGCAAAGCTGTTGGGAAGACTAAGCCACCCAGAACACAGCTGGGATAGTACAATGAGGTGTCTTGAAAAAATCAGAGTCCTGTGCAGGGCTGAGAAGAATATTCCAGAGGTGACCTAGCCTGGTCCCCTGCTGCCTGCTGTAATAAAAACTATTTTGGGTATGTCATGTTCATTATTAGGAAGATAAGATTAATATTTATAACGTATAATACCATTTTGCCAGTTTGAAGAAAATTGTATTTTGGGTTATATAACTTATTTGGGATAGCAAATTCCATTTGTTGACTCCCTGTCTTTCCCCATGTGGTATGGTTTTAAAGATGGCAGTTATGTGGCACACTCATCAGTATTCTCCTTTATACCCTTGACAGACATTACTAATCAATCATGGCCCTCATTCTCTCTCAGTCTTCATGTGACGTTTCATGATCCTTTTCCATGCAGTGGCCACCAACAGCGGTTTAGGGGTGGGGTGGAGTGGGGTGGCAGGCACACCCACCAGATCAAACATAAAGCCTTTTCTGGTTGAGTCTTTTTATCACTAATCTCGGTTGAACATGCTCCTGTTCACATTACTTTATCGAGAACCGATCTAGGCATGGTCCATACTGAACAACTAGGGTAGAATTTTGGCTTTTTGTGGCCTAAAATCACTTTAGCAATTTTGTTTTTGGTATCTCATCTCCCATGATTACTCTGGATTTTGATTTAAATTCCAAGGGTTTAAGTATTTATGCAGTCGACTTCTTGAACTGAATAGTATGCTTTATCCTATTACACATCTTTTTTTTCTTTTTGGCTGTGCTGCACAGCATGTGGGATCATAGTTCCCAAGAAACCATGCAGGCAGGGGATCAAACCTGTGCCCCTTGCATTAGAAGTATGGAGTCCAAACCACTGAACCACTAGGGAAGTCCACATCATCATATTCTTATTCTGAACCAGAGGTCAGTAAACCACGACCCACAGAACAAATTCAGCCTGTGACCTGCTTTGGTGAATTGTCTTATTGGAACACAGCCACACCCATAAATTTGCACATTGTCCATGATTGCTTTCACACTAAAAGGGCAGAGCTGAGTAGTTATGAAAAAGACTATCTGGCCCACAAAGGTCAAAAATACTTGGCAAAAACACTCACTGGTGCTCTCTGCAGTTGTAGGCTAAAATTAGCAGTGGACATGGAGCTGACTCCTTCAGGGTGGTGGCTGGGCCCTGGAGATGCTGGCTCCTGTCAATTACTCTAAGATGTTGTGTACCTCAATTTTTCCATCTTTGAAATGGGGAAGAAAATACCTGTTTTTACATCTTCCAATCTTTTATATAAATGAGATTTCAAGTAAGAGAACCAGCATTGAACAGATTGCAAAGTGGAAGCCTGTAAGATCCAACCCACAGGTGTTCTCTTTGGCTTACACAATGAATACTAAATTGAATTAACTAGACTTTTTTTTTTTTTAATTGAGAGATTTTTGAACATCTCTTGAATAACTAGCTAACTTAGTAAGACTGAGTTTGTTGTCTTACATGAACATAATGTCTGTCATTGAGTAGAGGCGTCTCTCTTTAGACAGCACACACTTTCCTGGTAACCGGTCCCACCATGCCAGTTATCTCCCCAACTTGGAAGCCATGTAGTTACTATTTAAACACCCCATTTCAGTTATTTACTTTGCCCTGGTGGCTCAGTGGTAAAGAATCTGCCTAACAAGGCAGGAGACACAGGTTGGATCTCTGGGTTGGGAAGATCCCTTGGAGAAGGAAATGGCAACCCACTGCAGTATTCTTGCCTGGGAAATCCCATGGACAGAGGAGCCTGATGAGCTATAGTCCATGGAGCTGAAAGAGTCAGATACGACTTGGCAACTAAATAACAACAACTGACCTTGTAGGCAGTTGAATCTACAACTTCCACATCTAAGCAGGAGAGATTTTCAACTGGGTCTAAGGAAGAATATAATCTGTAAGATGAAGTGTACTTTACAACCATTTGGACTGAATTGATAGAAAAACTTCCTAATTCTTTGCATTATAATGGAACTTATCTTTCAATGGGGACAGGACATTTAAAGTAACAATACACGAAAGAGGGACTTCCTGGTGGTCCAGTGATTAAGACACTTTTCCTTCCAATGCAGGAGGCATGGGTTCAGTCCTTGGTTGAGGAATTAAGATCCCACATGCCATGCCAGTGCAGCCAAAAAATAAATAAAAAACTGAGATAGTGCAACAGAAATTGAGATAAAAGCATAAATCAATGGATCAGAAAGCAGAAAAATAAAACATTAAAAAATACATGAAAGAAAAGTTGTTTTGGTACACACACACATAATTGTATATTGTGATGTTCATTTACACATCGAGGGCAAAATGTTACCTCTGAAAAGTTATAGGGGAACTCATAATCTCCTGCCCCCCTGCAACCTGCCTGCCGCCAATTCTTTGGTGTGAACTCTTATTTTTTAAATGGTTGTAACTCCTATAAAGGAGAATGGCAAATAAGAGAAAGGGTAGCTACTCGAATATCTAGTCTTCACAACATTTTAATTATTTCCTTTTTGTACTTTTAGGGTGTTTATCTAACTGCTATTTTAAGGCCTAATTGGTGGCAGGCGTTTATTTCTTCTTCCTGAAAGCTACAAAGCATTTGCTTTTTGCTTCTTCACTGCTCTTTCAACAGTGTCTGATACACAGTGAACAGTCAGTAATGCTCATAGAGTGAAAACTTGCCCCTCCTCCACTGACACTTACATTTGCTCACCTTGGTCGCAAAAAGCAAGGTGCTAATGGGGAAGGGTTAGAACATTTGATCTTTGCTGGAAAGTATGTTTTGTTTGGGCTTTCTGTAATAGGCTACATCCCCTTGACAACTTTGTTCACAAGGGGAGTGAGTAAAATAAGAGAATCAGATCTAGTACCCTCCCTGAGCCCCAGTAAAAACATACTCACGCATACACAATGCATTTCAAAGTGAACTCTCCACAAAACACAGTACATTGCCATCAGCACTGAAGTCATTCCGAGTCTAGATCCTTGTTCATTCTCCATATTTCACAACCCATTCTTGGCAGCAAACCGGACAGCACTTAGCTCTTTTGCAGCCAAGAAGAAATTTCCTTCCTCATTACACTATTCCATATTAATATCCTTTCTCCTTCAGGCTGTTAGCTCTCCTCTCTGTACTCCTCGCTCGGCAGGTCACCATGCACATCTCTTGTTCTGTTATTTAAATCTTGTGTTTAACCTTTCCTGTGTTGGTTTCTTTATCTCTGCCTGGTTATATGCAAACTGGATTTAAGGAGAGGTGGAGATTAGCACAGTTCCCTGTACCAAGACAAATGCAAGCCACATGTGTGATTTAAAGTTTTCTAGTAGCCACATAAAGAGGAACAGATGAAATTAACATATTTCACTTAACCTATTATATATCTCTCTCTCTGTTTTTTTGCCTCACTGTGTGGGATCTTGGTTCACCGACCAGGGATCAAACCTGTGCCCCTTGCAGTGAGAGCACAGAATCCTAACCACTGGACTGCCAGGGAAGACCCAAACCCAATGTATCTAACATATCACTTCAGCATATAAAAATTATGTGTTGACTGATTTAAAATCTCTGTATTCCTGCCACACCAGCCTTTTTCCCCTGATTTTGGTGTCAGCATTAAGGACTGACTTGTGTGTTGCACAGGTTGAGCACTGCATTACTCTAGGGGGCAACACTCACCCAGGCTTCCCTAGCTGGCAGTGTACCTGGCACCCCTTAAGTTGTGCAGTGCCCAACCTGCACAACGCCTCATGTGAGGGCTGTCAGCCTCTTACCTTTTGATTATTGCTATGCTCATCCCTTTGGAGAAAGAATAAAGGATTGTTAGAGCAAGCATATTCACTTGGGCTCAGCTACAATATTCTGTCTTTTAAGGGTCACTAAACATTTTAAGCACCTGACACCGTTTCCCTGCAAGCCAGCATCATGAGTAATGAGCAGAAGACCGCACCTCCAGGGCCCTGCAATCACTCTGAAGGAGTCAGCTTTACTCCCACTGCTAATTTTAGTTTGCAATCTGCAGAGGGTACCGATGAGTCTGTTTTTTGCCAAGCACCCTTAATAGATGTGGCCTGGAAGTGGCTCATCCAGGCTGGGTCTGGAAGCTGGGAAAAGAGCCCCATTTATGGCTCAGGGCTGCCTCCCCAGGGCTAGGCTTCCCTGCTCCCTCTTGCCCAGACCCCTCTTGCTCTACTGGGCTTCTTCACCTCAGTCACCCATAAGGTGGCTCACTGGCTGCAAGACTTAGTCGACTCTGGATTCCTAAGGTCAGTCTCTCAGTAATAGTTGATTGAGTTGATTTGTTCCTCTGTAGTGGCAACAAGCCATGCAAGTAGAATGGGACTGGCCTGATGGATAGCATCTAGGGAAAAAAAAGAGATTCAGTGCAGTTTCCAGGGAGGTACTGATGGAATTGAGTACAGAATTGGAAATCAACTCAGACATCAGGCACTCCAAGGACTTCTCTCGTGGTCCAGAGGTTAAGACTCTGTGCTCCCAGTGCAAGGGCCTGGGTTCTATCCCTCGTCAGGGAACTAGATGCCACACGTTGCAACGGAAAGATCTTGTGTGCCACAGCTAAAGATCCTGTGTGTCACAAAAATAAATGTTAAGGAAAAGAAAAGAAATTAAGCACTTCAGCCATTTCTTGTTACACAAATGTATAGGAGAATGGGAGAGGTTGAGGACTCATTCAGGGTTACACAGTGGCATAATGCTAGAGGGTTAGATTCTTTGTGGAAGAGACCTTGTTTTATTTACCTCTCCAGTGCATTGTGTCTGGTACACAGCATTCAGTAGATGTTTGTGGAATGATTGATGCATTTTTATAATATCCGGATTACCTACAGGCCAAAACTATATACATATCCACTCTGTATATGGAATGCGTGTGTATTGATTTTGCAAACCCAGCATCCATTATCCTTCCTGCTGGTGGAGCATCCTTCCCCAGTCCTGCTGGGAGCCATGTGATCCAAGGATGGCCAATCAGATTATTCCATTTCCCTAACCACAGTGATTTGTTTGTTCAACAATCAACACGTGGTTCAAGCCTGACCAATCACAGCTTATGCAGACACAGTTCTGAGGCTTTGTTTTGGTCATGTTCTCACCAGCAGGGGAGAGACAGCCTGAGAATGAAGCCAACACAGAAGGAAGCAGAACTAAGAGCTGGAGAAAGCACTGCTGAGTTTTGGTGATGGCTTTTGACCACCAATATCCCTGTGTTTACAATGTCAAGGTCTGTCCCTGGATTTTTCAATTATATGAACTGGATAATCCCTTTAAAAAAAAATCAGTTTTTTTATTTGCATCTGAAACCAAATGACAGGTAAACTAGTTTAAAACACCAATGAAACATTCTACAGATTAGTACCTCCAACAGCTCCTATTGTTTGCATTTTCACCTTCCCCCTAAACCCAGCCTTAGGGGGTAAATTTACAGGAGCCTAGACTTTAAGCAGTGATTTTATTCTCATTGCCAATAATTGCTTTAGGCTCGAGTAGGTGATGCAAATGTGGTGAAGAGAGGGAAATTTCTTGCCTGAATTCTGGGATAGATTTTCCTCTTGGGTTGTTGTTTTAGTTGTTAGGTTGCGTCCGACTCTTTTGTGACCCCATGGACTGTAGCCCACCAGGCTGCTCTGTCCGTGGGATTTCCCAAGCAGAATGCTGAAGTGGTTTGCCATTTCCTTCTCCAGGGGGTCTTCCTGAGCCAGGGATTGAACTAACATCTCCTGCCCTTTCCTGACTTTGTACATGGCTATGTGAGGATATGATGACTGGATCTGCAGCAATCAGCTTGAGGCCATGAGGAGATAAGTCAGAGGATGAGAACCAGAGTGTTAAGGGTGGCAAAGCAGGGAAATGGAAAAAGCCTGTTTCCTCAGTGGTATCACTAAAGTACTGGCAGCCAAAAGCAACTTGATTGGAATAATGGGTGTTTTTAAAAAATTAATTAATTATTTTTGACCATGTCTTGTGGCTTGCAGAGGTTTAGTTCCCCAACCAGGAATCAAACCTGGGGCTACAGCAGTGAAAGCTCCAAGTCCCAACCACTGGACCACAAGGGAAGTCCCAGAATAACTTTTTTAAAATATATATTTTAAATGGAAAAGAGAAGTGAAAACTTTGAATGGAATCTCACAGGAAGACCATTATGTAAAATAATTATATGAGAAGTTGCCCTAAAAGAAATGAGGAGGGAGTACTGAAGCCTTGATCACTTGGACCCTGATATTTTCCCTTATGACAGGCCCCATGTAGCCTCTGGAATCCTGGGCCTCTTGTTTAGAGACTGGCCTATAGTCTAACTGTTAAACTAGAACTACATTTCTCAACCTTGGTCCTGTTGATACAATTCTTTGTTGCCGGGGCTGTCCTGTCCATCTAGGATGTTTTAACACCCTCCCATGCATTAGAGTAGGAAATGGCAACCCACTCCAGTATTCTTGCCTGGAGAATCCCAGGGACGGAGGAGCCTGGTGGGCTGCCATCTATGGGGTCGCACAGAGTTGGCAAGACTGAAGCGACTTAGCAGCAGCAGCAGCAGGACTCTACCCACCAGTTGCCAGTAACACCCTGTTCCAGATCATGACAGCTAACAATGTTTCCAGACATTGTCAGAGCTTCCTTAAGTGGAAAATATTGTCCCTAGGTGAGAAATACTAAAGTAGAATTATTCACTTCTCAATTATTTTAGAGGCTTCCCTGGTGGCTCAGAGGTTAAAGCATCTGCCCGCAATGCGGGAGACCTGGGTTTGATCCCTGGGTTGGGAAGATCCTCTGGAGAAGGAAATGGCAACCCACTCCAGTATTCTTGTCTGGAGAATCCCATGGACGGAGGAGCCTGGTGGGCTGCAGTCCACGGGGTCGCAAAGAGTCGGACACGACTGAGCGACTTCACTCACTTCACTCAATTATTTTAGAACAATAAGTTTGCTGTTTTGTGAGACAGTTGAGGCGTTATTATAAACATATGAACTACAGAACAATGACACAAGAGGTGAGGATGTGGAGAAATTGGAGCCCCTGTGCACTTCTGCTGGGAATATAAAATGGTGCAGTGGAAAACAATTTGGTGTCTCTTTAAAAAGTTGAGTATAGAATTAGCATATGATCCAGCAATCCTGTTACTAGATGTATATCCCAAAGAATTGAAAGCAGGGACTCTAGCAGATATTTGTACAGTAATGTTCACAATAACTAAAAGATGGGGGCAACTCAAGTGTTCCCTGGAAGATGAATGGATAAGTAAAATGTGGTCTCTACATACAATGGAATGTTATTCAGCTATAAAAAGAATGAAATTCTGGTACATGCTACAATATGGGTGAACTTAAAGCGTCTGCCTGCAATGCGGGAGACCCGGGTTCGATTCCTGGGTCAGGAAGATCCCCTGGAGAAGGAAATGGCAATCCACTCCAGCACTCTTGCCTGGAAAATCCCATGGACGGAGGAGCCTGATAGGCTACAGTCCATGGGATCACAAAGAGTCGGACACGACTGAGCGACTAAACTTTCAAACTTTCAAACTTTACAACATTATGCTAAGTAAGTGAAGTAAGCTAGACACAGAAGGACAAATGTTATGTGATTCCACGTATATGAAATACCTAGAATATGAAAATTCATAGAGACAAAAAATAGAGTAGAGGTGACCAGGGGCTAGGAGAGGGGAGAGTAGAGAGTTACTGCTTGATGTATACAGAATTTCCACTGGGGGATGAAAATTTTGGAACTTGATACCAGGGGCTAGGAGAGGGGAGAGTAGAGAGCTACTGCTTAATGTATACAGAATTTCCATTGGAGAGTAGAGAGTTACTGCTTGATGTATACAGAATTTCCATTGGGATGATGAAAATTTTGGAACTTGATACCAGGGGCTAGGAGAGGGGAGAGTAGAGAGTTACTGCTTGATGTATACAGAATTTCCATTGGGGTGATGAAAATTTTGGAACTTGATACCAGGGGCTAGGAGAGGGGAGAGTAGAGAGCTACTGCTTGATGTATACAGAATTTCCATTGGAGAGTAGAGAGCTACTGCTTGACGTGTACCGAATTTCCATTGGGGAGGAGAGAGCTACTGCTTGATGTGTACCGAATTTCCACTGGGGCGATGGAAATTTTGGGACTTGATACCAGTGATTGTTGTGTAACATTGTAAATGTGACTAATGCCTTTGACTTGTAGCTTAAACATGGTCAAAGTAGCAAATTTTACATTATGGACACATTTTTTACTGAAGTAAAAAAGTAAACAATAAACTTCAAATAAAATAAAAACCCAGGTTCCATCCCTGGGCTGGGAAGATCTTCTGGAGAAAGAAATGGCAACCCATTCTGGTACTCTTGCCTGGAAAATCCCCTGGATGGAGAAGTGTGGTAGGCTACAGTCCATGGGGTTGACGAGTCGGACACGACCTCACTTTCACTTTCAAGTTAAAGTTGTGGACTTTTGCCAAGTCCTGTAGTGCTTGGTGCAATGCATGACTAAGATGCTGTGGCCTGTAAAGGAGCACCTGAGGGGAAGGAGAAGTTGGGATCCGGGGACTCTGTTCTGACTCTACTAGCGTTAGTGGCTGTGGAGTTCTAAGACATCCCTGTCAGAGGTGTTGGTTCTATCGCATACTTACCATGTACTAAGCTAAGGTCTTCACACAAGTCACCTCCTCTAACTCAGAACAACCCCAGGTGGGTCTTCCCCGGTAGCTCAGTGGTAAAGAATCTACCTGCCAGTGCAGGAGAATAGGTTCAATCCCTGATCCAAGAAGATCCCACGTGCCATGGAGCAAATAATCCCATGTACCACAACTACTGAGCCTGTGCTCTAGAGCCCAGGCTGCAGCTACTGAAGCCCTCCAGCCCTAGAACCTGTGCTCCGCAACAAAAGAAGCCACCACAAGAAGAAGCCCGAGTATGAAGACCCAGAACAGCCAAAAATATAAAATAAAATTATAAAGAAAACAAAAACTCTTCCCTGAAAGCTAGTGGGAAGTTTGTCTTTAAAAAACAAAAACAACTCCAGGAAACAACCTGGGTGCTCCTAGTGACCCTTATATTAAAAAAAATTTTTTTTTGGCCACACCATGCGGCTTGCGGGATCTTAGTTCCCCGACCAGGGATCAAACCCTTGCCCCCTGCATTAGAAGCTCAGATCTTAACCACTGAAGTGCTGGGGAAGTCCCTGTCCCTTATATTTGTGATTGAACTGAGGCTCAGAGAAAGGAGTAGAGCACATATTCAACCCAAGTAGTTGGGTTCCATTCAGGCCCCATGCTTTTGACCATTGGACTCTCTTTTGCTGAGCTTTGGGGCCAGAATGCTTACTGTTGGATTACAAAGCCGGTTTTGAGTATTTACTTAGTCAAACAGTAATAAGGAGAAGTGAAATCATTAGTGGTTCCCAAGTGGCTCTAGTCATTCTGACTGTACAGTTTTTGTTTTTTTTAAAGTCTCATTCCACGGAAGATGTGTTTTTCTCTGAACAATGTCAGTTAGATCAGAGAAGCACTTTTCCCAGAAGGGAGACTGAAGCACATGGGCATTTCCGTGGGGCAGGATGCTCCTGATTTGTGAATTTACAATTTCCTGCTGGGGGCTTAGATGGCTATATCCATATTTTCTTGTCTATCTTTCTACCTTTATTGGGGAGTGGATTATGGCACTTGATGATTTAATCTGTGTAATCTCTAGACAAAACATGGCTCTGCTGTGCTGCCAGGAAAATGTTAATTTATTCAGCTTTTGGATCTCGATAGGAAAATGAATGATCGACAAAGCTCTGTGTGTGTGTGTGTGTGTGTGTGTGTGTGCATACTCTTGTGCTGGCACATGTGTGCTGATACATAAATATCTGCCCAAAGAGCAGCAAACATGGCTTAAAGGTAGGGGTTTTAGATGGAAAGGTCTTCAGGCTCCTTTCAAGGACTGCAATCTCCCCTTCCCCAAAATTGTATGCACAACTGTGTGTCTATGGCATGATTATTTTTTCGGAGGGCATACAATACTGTGTTCATCAGAATCTCAAAGGGTTTTAGGGAACATCAGTCTGTAATTTGATGATGGCTGTTACCTGGCACATCTTTTGCTTTGAAGAGCCACAATCATCTTAGGTATGAGAGGTCCTTGATATTTGAGAAGCATCTTTCTCTAGGTAAGGCGCCGAGCTACGGGAATTGTTATTATTTCGAGCTTGTTAAGCTTGAAGCCAGATCGAAATAAACTTTGGCAGGATGAACCTGAGCATGCCTGTGTGTGCCTCCAGCAGTCTGTCCCTTCTCCTTCCAGCTCCTTCCCCTCCTTCTGTTCAGCTGCTTGAGCTTCTGCCCACCTTCTGTTTTCCAGGCCTGGAACCACCACGAGGAATGGGAAGACCACACAGTTTCACTTGATTTAACATGTCTGACACACAGTAAGAGTAAAAAAAAAAAAAAAAAAAAGGTAGCTTAAAAAAGCACATCCATCTAGATCTCTAGGAAATGGTAATTTGTTCTAGATGTGGAACAAGGAAATTCCCATTCTTTTCCTAGGCAGAACCAGAGACAAGCCCAGGTTTTACACATTCATGGCAAATGGGGGGCCATCTGAATGTGAGTTTCTTTACTTTGAAAAAAAATAGAGAAGCATAATTAGCTGAGTATTCAGCACATGCCCTGCTCTGTCTTTGATCATTCATGTGCAATATCTCCATCAGTCATCACAGCGGTTGGGGAGGTTGGTACTCTCACAACTGTGTTAGAGACGAGGAAATTGAGGTTTGCAGAGGTGAAGCAATTTGCCTATGGTCAAATGACAGTGAGCATCAAGAGTCAGGCTTTGAAAGCACTATTTCCATGATGCTGAGCCATTTATGTGAACCTCACGTTTTCTCATTTGATCAGGAAGGACTTCTTGTATGAGAAGGACCACGACCTGAAGGTTAACAAATGATATATTCCATGAATGTGTCTGTCTGTAATTCTCTTGGGATTAAGCAGTCCTTCTCAAACTTTACTGCATGTGCAAATCACCTAGAAATCTTATGAATGCAGATTCTGATTCAGCAGGTGGGTGAAGCCTGGAGTGGGGCCCGAGATGCATATTACTAACAAACTTCCAAGTGAGGCTACTGCTACTGATCTATGAATGTTTTGAATTAGTCAAGAGAGAGATACAGTGTTTACAGAGGACTGGCTCATATATGATCTCGTTTGATCCTCACCCAACCCCTGTGGGGTTACCATTATTATTTCTACCTTAGAGATGAGGACACTGAGAGTCTGATTAGAAATCGCTACCATTTTCAAGTGTCAGCTATTTCTGGAAATAAGATGTGGGCATTTATTGTACTATTCTTACAACTTCGTCTTCTATAGAAAAATTTCAGAGTCAAATGTTGAAGAAAAGAAAGAGAGAAAAGAGTGGTATACACAGTATCAAATTCTGTGGTGAAGTCAGGTCAAGATAAAAGTCAAAAGAGTTCATTGGATTTAGCAACAGGGATTTAGTGTTGAATTCATTGCCCGTACATTCTAGTAGGAAACTTACAAATGAATATATAATTTCTTCGTTTTTTTTTTTTTGGCTGTGCTGTTTCACTTCCTATTCCTATATTCTTGTATATAGCACTTTTTCACCTCCAAATCCTTTTCCATTTTGTAATTACATATTCATCTATGGGTCTCCACGTGGAATTTAAGTGACATGAATTCAAGGACCATAGCTTCTCTGGTCACTGTCATATCCCCACCATCTAGCACATTTCTTGACCCACAGTAAGCAGTGAATACAAATTGTTGAGTGAATGGATTAATGAAAAGGTAAGACACTGCAAGGACCTGGCAACTTTGCATCTAGGAAAACCAAGACTAAAACCACTGAAAGGAGAGATGATTCTTACCTATGTTTAAAGATGTGCAGAACAAATAATTTCACACTAAACATCACTACTCCCATTGCAGTCTTTTGGCATGAAATGTGCAAACTGTGACTGGAAATTGATTCAAGCTCAGAGATAGGCAGCTGGGGAGAACACATTTAAAAAATTGTTGCTGATGTATGCTGTGACATAGCCCAGCATGGCCCCAGAGGCCAATGTATGACCAAAACTAATGACATTGGGCTTTTGGCTTAAAAGATAAGAAAGTTCAGCTGTAAGTAGGGACTCAGAACAAATTTCATTCCCATTCATTTGTTTTAGATGTTTGGATTTTGAATTGGTTTTCTAGGTGGAGCCATTTACAAAATTAATATTTGGCTTTTGTTAAGGTTGTGTGCATCAGTGCAGTTTTACTCTAGCTTCTGGTTCATAGACAGTCTCTATAAGACCGCTGTGGTTCTCAGTGATTCTCAGGCAAGATCATCAGTTCTAAGAATCCTCTTGCTAGAAGGTCCTGGAGTATTATTTTGTCCAGTCTCCTGCCTGCAAAGGGTCATTTGATTTGTCGAAGATTGTTCACTTGTTTTTATTTATTTAGCAAACATTTACTGTTTACTCTCTTAAACATCGTGGCTAACAAAGAAGACTAAGATATAATATATCCACTCTCAGAGTCACTCCTTGAGGGCAAAGGCCATGTTGCGGTCTTGTTTTCTCTTTACACAGTGCCTGGTCCAGTGGTTGTAGCAGGTATGATGGCATTTGTCACTTTTTGGTGCCCAGTGTTAGACTCTTCATCCAATCTTTGGAAATTTTCCCATTATATGAGTCTTAGGGAGAAGTAGGGCCCTCCTGGTGCTCAGGAGCTTCAAAGATAAAGTAATTGCCTTCCCAGGGTGTTTGCAGCTCAGGTGTGAGCCTGTGATCTAGACTTGACCAAATAGATGCACGTGTATGAGAATTTTACCAGGGAGCCCATTATGCAGAAGCCAGGGCTGTGGAGGATGTGTTTTGGAGATGGCACGAGCAGCAGTAGGCTTCTGGAGGCCAGTGGTGGTACCAAAGGCAGCACCATTGCCCAGGGCCAGCAGAGGCGGAGCTCTGAGCTGCACACACCTTGGTTCACTGGCTGCTGCACTCTCGTCCTCTCTGAACTCTTCTTGTCACCTGAATTTGGCAGAGGCCTTTATGCCTGCCCATTTGCCAGGCCTGGCTCTCCAACCTTCCAGGTGTTTCTGTGAGCTCCTCAAGCCCCATAATGCTTCAAGGAGCCAGAGCTGTTTTCCGTTGCTTGCACCTGGAACACCTGATTTGTGTAAACTCTTGGTTCACTAACCCCAAAATAACAGTACCTTTCTTACTTTTCCATAATTAAATTTAATTTAGACTGGTGTGGTGTTTTTTTTTTTTTTGGCTGCATCACCCTGGCTTGTGGGATCCTAGTTCCCTGACCAGAAATGAATCAGCTCCCTTGGCAGTGAGAATGCAGAGTCCCAACCACTGGACCACCAGGGAATTCCTTTTAGTTTATATTCCTTTTAGTTTATATTAGTTTATCTACCACCCAACTCCCATTATGTTGGGTGGTAGATATTTCATCTCAGTCAATTCAGATTCTCATCTCCTCAGTGTTTTTTTAAACTAACATCCAAAATTAATTTTTAATGTTTTAAAAACACAGAAGAGTGAGAAATAGAGAAAAATGCCATAGATAATCCCACCATTCTAATTTAACAACTGTTATTTCATATGTATAAGTTTTTACAAATTTATGAATACACTTAACACAAACAATTCTTTATGCTTATTAACACATTTTTAACTAATATTATTGGATCGATACTTTCCTTGTGACTTCTGGGCATTCATAATACAGTTATGAATTTTATTATAAAATTTTATTTTAGAACTTTATATATTATTGAAAAATTAAAACCTATGAGAGTTGAAACACTAATACAGTGAATACCTCTATGCTGCCCCTTCTGTATTAGTTCTAACAACTTTCTGGATTTGCTTTCTCCCTCTCTCCTGAATGTACCTGTATGTTTCCCCCACTGAATTATTTGAAAATAAGTTGCAGAAGTTATGGTATTTTAATCTCTTAATAGTTCAGTGTGATTTTCCTAAGTAAAAACTTTCTGCTACATAATTGAAATACCATTACCACGGTTAAGAAAATTCACAATAATTTCATAATATCATCTAAAATCTAGTACATATTCAAAATTCCCCAATTGTTCCCAAAACATCTCTCATAGCTAGATTCTGAGAGCCTCTTTTTTAAGTTCCTGGAGGCTTAAATAATATCAGTGTTGGGGGGTGGGATAAGAGTGAGGCTTGGAGTCCTTTATGGGAGGAAGTCTGGAAGACTGCTTCACCACGCCTGGATCCTATTTCCCCTCTTGGGTCTTGCCAGAATTGAGGGCTTCTTGGGTGAACTGCTCAGAGCCCAGATTTCCAGGATTCAGATTCCAGTGTTTCTGTTGATAGCGCCCCCTCGTGGGGGCGAGGGACAGGTACACCCCAATGCCCAAGCTCTTTCAGCTTTCCTTCCTATGTTTTCTCATTCTGAAGGCAAGAACTCCCTGATCTGCTTCTTGGTTTTCCTTTGGCATGAGTCCCTTCAAGGTTCAATCTTTTGAAACTTAGAAGCCTTTTTAATGCTTTCCTGGCCGAGCCATGGTCTGACCCCTTAAGCAGAGAACGGCCATGGGATAGGAGGACATACTGGTGGTGTAGGAAAAGAACATCAGTTAATCTTTCTAAATATTATCCTGGCTTATTTGTTCTGTGCCGACATTAGCACATGTATTTAGCTGTTATGCCTCAGGATGGCCATGCTGGTTGTTTAAATATTAAAATACTTATGAACCAAACTGCTAATCCTGTTATCCTAAAAGATAACTTTGGCTGGAGTCTGTTTTCTTCGTCTTTCTCATATGTGTATTTTTAGATATTTATGAATACAATTAATGCAGTGGTAAATTAATGCTATAAAGTGATAAAAAGCCACTGTCTGAGTCCCCTGTCCCCCAGGAAGTCCAACCTCTTCCCCAGGACACTTCAGATCTCCAAGAGGCCAATGGGTAAATGCCGAATAGAGCAGGGTGCCTCCAGGAACCTCTAAATCCATTCTGATCGGTGGTGCCAAGACTCGCAGCCTGTTCTGAATATCTTGGTAGAGTAAATGTAAATCACCCTCGTGCTTAAAAGCCTGCATTGTCTTGGCTCCCTGTTTCACTCAGAATTGAATTCCAGCTGCCTCACAGAGTGCCCAGGGCCTTATAAGGTCTGGTGCTTGCATCCCTCATGACTGTCTCCCCACCTGCTTCCATCAGGCCTTCTTCTACCCATGTCCTGGCTGAACTAAACTTATTTGTTCCTTATGAGTCCTGTGCTCTCTTTGGACTCTGGGTCTTCTCAGAGTTGTCCCCTCTGCTGGAAGTTGCCTTGCTAATTACTGCCGACCTTCAGGTCTTAGGTTGAATGTCATTTCTCCTGATCTGGGCTCAGGCTTCCTGTAGCTCTTTGAACTTCTTTTATAGTAGAACTCATCACAACCATTTCCTGTGATTGCTGCTGTCTTCCCATTAGGACTCTGAGCACCAGAAGGCTAGTGTTCATACTTAACTTGCTCATCATTTCACCCCAAGTGTCTAGCGTTGTATTAAACATTCATTGGAAGAAGTGATGAAATTTATGCATTCATAAATGCATATGTTTACTCACATACATGAGAGAGTCAACAGATGGGACTCAGAAAAGGAGGATAATCTGGAACGTGGCTAAAAATGGAGTGATGTCAGATCAAGTGTCCACATGGGATCACTGCTGTTTGTGGGTAGGAAGAGATAGCCTGAATCTAGTAGCCTGGTGAAAGGAAATTAGTTGAAGTGGTGCAGATTGGGACAGGAGATTGTTTTGCAGATGATTATAGACGCCTTTTCATGGCATCTTAAGATCTCTTAGAGATAAAAGTTTAGAGAAAAACTGGGGTTGCTTATATCTTTACAGTGTGGAGAAAGCAAGCATGAAGGAATAGGAAATCTACCCTCCACATCCCTGAGTCCATCAGCAGAGCAAAGGGACTCTTGTCAATTCGGGAGGCAAGGCCCTCCCTGCAGGGGGATTATGTATCTCCATGCTGTTGACTGGCTTTGGCCAGTGAAATGTGGGTGGAAGAGGTATGTGTCCCTTCAGGGTGAGAGCGCTGAGTGTGGTTTGCGGGTCTCCTTTTCCTTTGGCCAAAAAGACTGTCAATGTTCCAGATGGAGCTCACACATCAGACTTGCAGTGTGAATGAGAAGCCAGTCCTCTGGGGTTGTTACTGCAGTACTGCTCTCCTAGTCTGACTCTTATGTGCAGTACCACTGGATCTTTGGATTTTTTTCCCCATGTTATAAATACAGATTTTTTTGTGAAATACTTTAAAAAGTTTGTAATGAATTAAAATCATATATATATATATATGTATGTATAGGTATGTGTGTGCATGTGTGTGTGTGTGTGCAACAGTTGTGTCTGACTTCGTGAGCCTCTGGACTGTAGCCCACCAGGCTCCTCTGTCCGTGGAATTTTCCAAGCAAGAATCCTGGAGCCAGTTGCCATTTCCTACTCCAGGGGATCTTCCTGACCCAGGGATCGAACCCAAGTCTCCTGCATCTCCTGCATTGGCAGGCGGATTCTTTGCCACTGCGCCACCTGGGAAGCCTGTGTATATATATGAAACATTGGGAGGGTGGGTCAAAAAACATGTGTAGGCCAGTGGTTTCCTATCTTGGAGTTAGACACAGATGCATTATGATGTACAGAACAGACATGCTCCTTACTTCATGAGGGGTTTCAGGAAATAAACACTAGATAAAAGAAACAAACATTATTTCTGAGTTATCCTTGCAATAAGTACTACAAAGCCAAAACACAGGGTGCAGTGAGAGCTCTCTGCGGGGAACTGGCCAGGTGAGGGCGGTAGCAGTGGGTCAGGTGCAGGTGAGAACGGCCAGGTGGAAGGCCCTGACAGGGCAAGTACAGACTCTGACCTGTGCCTAACTAGAAATCTCGAGCTGAAAGAAGTTTGAGGAGCTTGCAACTGGAGCTCTTAAGAGATAATGAGTGGTTCAAGTGGTGTGGGAGTCCTCATAGGCTTTGAAGAATAGCTTGGGCCTTAGCCTAAGGGTAATAGGGAGCCGTTGAATGATATTTGGCAAGGGAATGTTGTACTCCAAAGTTGTGGGAATGTGACATTCATTTAATCATTTTTTATTGGTTTATTCGACACATCTCTGAGTGTCCACTCTGTGGAAGGTATTGTGCTTACAAGCACAGGAAATGCAAAACAATGTCCTGCCCTCAAGGAACTCATAGTTTAACTTAATAAAGTGGTTACCACATGGACACAACTATAAGTTAAAGTAGAAGGTGGTGTATGCCACCATTTATTCAATCACTTATTTATTCAGTAGACATTTATTAAACACATGTATGTGCCAGGCACTTGTATATATTGGGCATATAGTGAACAAGACATCATGGATCTTACAGTTTAGGTCACCCCAAAAGGCAAAGTTTCCTTATTTTTGAAGTGACAGAAGTATTTGCAACACAACAAAATTATTGTGATGTTTACATGAGAGAAAGTGCTTAGCATAATGTCTGAAGATAAATACTCTATAAAAGACAGCTTATTATTATCACTGTTATTAACATGAAGGAAGAATTTCTAAGATCAACATGATTTGAAGTATTAGATGTAGTAGGAGTCAAGCTTGAGGAAAATGCTAGAACACTCATAGAGGCTAGAACAATTCAAGAGTGGCAGAGGGGTGTGCGTGTGTGTGTGTGTGTGATGTATGTGGTGGGAGGATCATTATAACACACTTTTGACAAACAGATCAAGCTTGTGATGGACAGATAACAAGACCCTCTGTGGGCTAGGAGAGGGAAGGAGAATATGAGGTATGGTAAAACTGTTGCTGCTGCTGCTGCTGCTAAGTCACTTCAGTCATGTCTGACTCTGTGCTACCCCATAGATGGCAGCCCACTAAGCTCCTCTGTCCCTGGGATTCTCCAGGCAAGAATACTGGGTGGGTTGCCATTTCCTTCTCCAATGCATGAAAGTGAAAAATGAAAAGTGAAAGTGAAGTCAGTCAGTCGTGCCTGACTCTTAGTGACCCCATGGACTGCAGCCCACCAGGCTCCTCTGTCCATGGGAGTTTCCAGGCAAGAGTACTAGAGTGGATTGCCATTGCCTTCTCCAAAACTGATGCTACAGAGATTTATAGAGAGCTTCAGTTCAGTTCAGTTGCTCAGTCCTGTCCAACTCTTTGTGACCCCATGGACTGCAGCTCGCAAGGCCTCCTTGTCCATTACCAACTCCTGGAGTTTACTCAAACTCATGTCTATTGAGTTGGTGATGCCATCCAGCTGTCTCATCCTCTGTCACCTCCTTCTCCTCCTGCCTTCAATCTTTCCCAACATCAGGGTCCTTTTCAGTGAGTCAGTTCTTCGCATCAGGTGGCCAAAGTATTGGAGTTTCAGCTTCAGCATCAGTTCTTCCAATGAATATTCAGGACTGATTTCCTTTAGGATGGACTTGTTGGATCTCGTTGCTGTCCAAGGGTCTCTCAAGAGTCTTCTCCAACACCACAATTCAAAAGCATCAATTCTTTGTCACTCAGCTTTCTTTATAGTTTAACTCTCACATCCATCCATGACTACTGGAAAAACCATAGCTTTGACTAGATGGACCTTTGTTGGCAAAGTAATGTCTCTGCTTTTGAGTATGTTGTCTAGGTTGGTCATAGCTTTTCTTCCAAGGAGCAAACGTCTTTTAATTTCATGGCTGCAGTCACCATCTGCAGTGATCTTGGAGCCCATAGGAAGAGCATAGGAAGTACAATAGATAACCAGTCATTTCCTGACCAATCCAGGATGTGCGGTCATATGGTTATGGTTATATATGCTAGAAGGAGTCCCTTGGAGCAGAAGAGAGCATGCAATGGGACAGTGAGGAAGCAAGAGGCAGGGAGAACTGCCCAGTCAGACTGAGGACACACCAGAGGGAAGGGCATGGTGAAGCTCTGAGAAGTGTTTCAGAGGTAGAAATTTTGGCTCAGCATATGTCTAGGTTTAGGAACAAGAAATGAGGAGATCCTAGATGGGGACTGGGTGGTTGGTAAATCTGATAAAGGAATATAGCAAATAGGACAAATAAAAAAATATATTTTTAGGACTTCCCTGGTGGTCCAGTGGTTAAGACTCTATGCTTCCGCTACAGGGGGCACAGTTTCAACTGCTGGTTGGGGAAGATACTGCATGCTCTGTGTGTGTGTGTGTGAGTCACTCAGTCATACCTGACTCTTTGTGTCCTTTGGAATGTAGCCCACCAGACTCCTCTGTCCATAGGCTTTTCCATGCAAGAATACTGGGTTGCCATTTCCTTCTCCAGGGGATCTTCCCCACCTAGTGGTCGAACCCAGATCAACCAAATTTCAGGCAGACTCTTGACTCTATAAGCCACCTGAGGTGAGGTTAAAAAAAAAATAAGGAAAAAAATTAATTTTTTTAAAAAGTAAAAGCAATGCAATATGACTTTTGAGCATGAAGATGGTGTAAGTCTTCAATCCCAGTCCCTGGAAGTAACCCACTTTTACCTATGATTTAAAAATATGTGTATTTTAATCTTGGCGTATACTATTATACAACTTTTTTCCCACAAGATGTTCTGTGCATCTTTTCAAAACAGTTAATGTATATTTACAATGTTATTATTAATGGCTACATAGTATTCCACTGTAGAGGTGTGCATAATAGCCAACTGAGTATTGATGGAAATGTGGGTTGTTTTCAGGGTTTCTTTTTTTGTCTTTTTGTTGTTTTTGTTACCAACAAAGCGATGTATGTATTTGTATGTCTTTGGATTTTTGTGCTAGTGAATTTGTGGGATAAATTTTTCAGAGTAGAATTTCTAGGTCAAAGGTTAAACACATTAAAAAGATTGGATAATTCTAAATTTCCAGACAGCCAGGTTTTTAGAAGTGATTGAAGAGTTCTGGTTTGGCAGGTTAAGACAAGGTGCCAAAGGCCAAAGCTTCTTGTGGATGCCTCTCTGATCATTAGTGACACAGGTAGGACTTGAAAAAAAAGTGACACCTAGAGATTGTCAAAAGCAGAGCTGTGAGAATTGTAAGCCTTCATTATGATTTAAGATGGGCTTCCCAGGTGATGCTAGAGGTAAGGAATCCACCTGCAAATGCAGGAGACGTGATTCTATCCCTGGGTCAGAAAGATACCCTAGAAATGGCAGCCCACTCCAGTATTCTTGCTTGGTAAATTCTCATGGACAGAGGAGCCTGACCAGCTGCATATAGTCCATGGGGTTGCAGAGTCAGGCATGACTGAACAACTGAACACACACGATTTAAGATAATAAACTAATGATGTAAGATAATAAACTAATCTTCAAATCTAAATAAAGATATACTAGACACATTAATTATAAAAAGGTACTCAATGTACTGTGAAAATGTATATACAGCACATAAAAACAGTTCCACCTTAAATTTACCATAAAACTAATACATTTGCTATGATAAATATTAATTAAGCATCCAAATAATAATCTTCCTCATCTCTTAACATTTAGAAGTGCCTTTGGAGCGTGGTTTAGATTCCTCAGACACCTTAAAAGCATTTATCAAATGTCAGTGCCCTTCAGCTAAAGACCACCAGGAACACACTTGCAGTGGAATGAGTTGGGATTAGTATTCACAACACTGAGGGGGGAAATGCACACTAGGAGCCCTGGGGCATCTCAGTAGGAAGGTATTAAAAAGGATGGGATTAGTATGGGATTTGGGCTTAGGTTGGGTGATTCAGGGAGGGTTTAAAGAACTAGGGCTTTGCTCTAGACTGGATACTGGCAGGAAGTGGAAATAATTCTATCATTGGGCATCTTAATAAATTTTATCCAAAGGGAGAAAAGATTAGATTGAGCTAATTTGGGGGAAATATTAGGGCAGGGGATTTGGGTCATTTTTGTGGTTTAGACGGTGTTGCTGTTTGGTCTGTGTTCTATTGTCTTGCTACTTTGTGGTATCAGAGTAGCCTTGTCTGATACTGATGTTCTGAGCAGTTGTTTATCTTCAGCAGAGAACACCAACCCCTAGCCAGGATTGCCAGCAGATCAGCTCAGAGCAGCACTGGGGCCAAGCTGATCTAAGTGCCAGCGTGTGGATGTTGGGGCAATTTCTCTTTTCCTTCTCAAAAGGAAGTTTTCACTGTCTTTGCCTGGATGAACCCTACTGTTCCTTCAGATCTCAAGATCTCAGCTCAAACTTCATTTCCTAACGATAGTCTTTCCTTATCCATTCCTCCCCTCCGCCAACTGTGTCCTCAACAAAATAAATAAGCCAGGCCTTCCTGTTACACAGTCATTGACAGCTTCAGCTTCTTCTTCTTCATCACAATTGTCATTGCTTAATTGTGCCACGAGTTATCCAGTGCCTGTCTCACCAGCTCGCCTGCAGATCCCTGTGAGAGCAGCGACTGTGTGTGTCTGGTTCGTCTCAATGTAGATGCTCGTAATTAGCATTTGATGAGTGAACACTGAATGAGGCAGTGAAGCTTCTTGTGTATGTGTACCTCACTCATGTCTGTATTCTAAGACCTGCAATAGTGCTTGGTGCATAGTAGGTATCCAATAAATATCAGTTTTATGTGTCAACTTGACTGGGCCATGGGATGCCTAGATTGCTGGTTAAATATTATTTCCAATTGTGTCTATGGGGGTGCTTCTGAAAGAGATTAGCTTTCAGATTGGAGAACTGAGTAAAGAAAATGGCCCAATGTGGTGCAGCTTCATCCAATTCATTGAATACTTGAATAGAAGATGAAGGTGGATGAAGGTTGAATTGACTCTGACTATTTGAACTGGGACATTTGATCTTCTCCTGCCCTTGGTGCTCCTAGTTCTCAGGCCTTTGAACCTGCACTGGAATCTGTACCATCAGCTATCTGGCTCCAGGGCCTTTGATCTACACCACTGGCTTTCCTGGGTTTTTAGCTTGCAGATGGCAGACTTCTCAGCCTCCCATAATTGTGTGAACCAATACCCATAATAAATATCATATCTATCTACCTATCTATCTTTCTCTCTCCTTTTGTTTCTTTCTTGTTAAAGCTATTTTTAAATTTATTTTTAATTGGAGGATAATTGCTTTACAGTGTTTTACTGGTTTCTGCCATACATCACGGAGAAGGCAATGGCACCCCACTCCAGTACTCTTGCCTGGAAACTCCCGTGGGTGGAGGAGCCTGATAGGCTGCAGTCCATGGTGTCGTGAAGAGTTGGACATGACTGAGCGACTTCACTTTCACTTTTCACTTTCATGCATTGGAGAAGGAAATGGCAACCCACTCCAGTGTTCTTGCCTGGAGAATCCCAGGGACGGGGGAGCCTGGTGGGCTGCTGTCGATGGGGTCGCATAGAGTCGGACACGACTGAAGCGACTTAGCAGCAGCAGCAGCCATACATCAACATGAATCAGCCATAGGCCTACACATGTCCCCTCCCTCTTAAATCTCCTTCCCACCTCCCATCCCATCCCACCTTATAGGTTCTTCTTGTCTGGAGAAACCTGACTGACACATGCATTAAAAACCCAATTCTTTTCCTTTAATTTTATTCTGTCCAAAGAAATAATTCCAATGGCTTCAGAGGTATCTTAGATAATTGAGTATTATGTTCAATGCAGATATAGTTGGTGGCCCAGGTGTGTAGAATGATCAGTCAAAAACCATTTTGAAAAATGTTTGACTAGAGTTTTCTCCTCTTTGCCTCACACACCATTTTTTTTTTAATCTATCAGAAGCTCTGTTCAGTCTCAGATCAAATAAAGGCCCTCAAGAAACCAGCTATGGCTATCAGAGCTCTGCACACTTCATTGGAAAGCCATAAACACAATTACTAGATCATTAAGGACAGTAAAACAGAAGCTTTGAAGCAACATGCACAGCATTGCCTAGTTGGGCATGAATGGTGTCCTGCACGTGCCAGTGCCTCCGTGTTGGAAACCACCTAGGAAATGACGAAGGATTGGGAACTGAAGTGTCTCTGTGGCAGGTGCAAGGATTTAGGTCTGGCAAAGAAGACCTGGGTTCCACTCACAGTTCTGGTACATCTTGGGTGGTACCTAACCAGACTGAGCCTCAGTGTCCCCACTGTTAAATAAGGTATTGGGGATTGATTGCATTAATGCCCTGATTTTTTACCTCTTGTGTTAGTTTTCTAAGACTGCTTTAACACAGTACCACAGACTGGGTGGCTTAAACAACAGACATTTATAATCTTACATCTAGAGGCCAGATGGAAAAGGCAATGGCACCCCACTCCAGTACTCTTGCCTGGAAAATCCCATGGACGGAGGAGCCTGGAAGGCTGAAGTCCGTGGGGTTGCTGAGGGTTGGACTTCACTTTCACTTTTCACTTTCATGCATTGGAGAAGGAAATGGCAACCCACTCCAGTGTTCTTGCCTGGAGAATCCCAAGGACGGGGGAGCCTGGTGGGCTGCCGTCTATGGGGTCGCACAGAGTTGGACACGACTGAAGTGACTTAGCAGCAGTAGCAGAGGCCAGAAGTCCACGATCAAGGTGTTGGCAGAGTCAGTTCCTTCTGAGGGCTGTGAGGGGCTTCCCCAATGGTGCATCAGGTAAAGAATACGTCTGCAATGCAGGAGACACAGGAGACAGGGGTTCGGTCCCTAGGTTGGGAAGCTCCCCTGGAGGAGGAAATGGCAACCCATTCCAGTATTTCTTCTTTGACTTGTTTTTATTTATTTTTTAATTGAAGCATAATTGCTTTACAATATTGTGTTATTTCTGCCATGCATCAACATGAATCAGCCATAGGTATACATACGTCCCCTCCTTCTTGAACCTCCGTCCCACCTTATCCCACCCCTCCCTCTAGATTGCCACAGAGCCCCGGTTGGATTTCCCTGAGTCATACAGCAATTACACCCCAGTATTCTTGCCTGGAAAATTCCATGGATGGAGGAGCCTGGTGGGCTGCAGTCCAAAGGGTCCAGAGAGTTGGACATGACTGAGCGACTGAGCATGTACCCACAAGGGCTGTGAGGAAGCATCTGTTCTAGGCCTCTCTTCCTGGCTTCTAGATGGCATTTTCCAGATTGCTTTCCTCTTGTGTTTGTCTGTGTTAAATTTCTCTTTCTCTCTCTCTCTCTTTCTTTTTTTTTTTTTTGGCTTCACTGAGTCTTCATTGTGGCATGTAGGTTTGGTTGCTCCACAGAATGTGGAAATCTTAGTTCTCTGACCAGGAATTGGACCTGCGTCCCCTGCATTGGAAGGCAGAATCTTAACTGCTGGGCCACCAGGGAAGTCCCTAAATTTCTCTTTATTATAGGGACGTTAGTCATATTGGAGTAAGGCCTATCATAAAACATTAGCTCTGTTAAGATCCTATCTCCAAATAACGTCACATTCTGAGATAGGACTGAATAGCGCATTCTGAAGTTAGTACTTTGGTAAATGAACTTTGAAGATATACAGTTCAAGTGATAACACCCTTCCTATACCCACAACCCTTGCAGTTCCTCTTATGAAAAAGTTAGAGTGTATTTCCCATCTTTTATTTATTTATTAAAAAAATTTTTTTGAATATACTGCATGGTATATGGGATCTTAGTTCCCTGACTAGGGATCCAACCCTTGTCCCCTACATTGGAAGCATGGAGACTTAGCCACTACACCACCAGGGAAGCCCTCCCCTCCCATCTTTTAAATGATCTGTGCTGGCCTCGTGATTTGCTTTGGCCAAAGGAGTGTTAGAGACGATGCAAGCAAAAGTCTGCAAAAGTGTTTGTTCTATTGTTATTCAAAAATTTCCAGGCAACGCTGCTAGAGAAGGAGAGGCTCATGTTTTCCCAGGCATCCCAGCAGAGGCTAACCTAAATCAAGCAACATCAAATATGTCAGTGAGTCCAGCTAAAATCAGCAGAGCTGTGAAGATAATTTGCAGTTACCCATAGGCTCGTCAGGGAGGCAGCAAGATCAGATGAACCTTGCCTGGGATGGCTGAACCCTACATGTTTATTGCTAAATGTTCTGGGGGTTTTGTGGTTGCTTGTTACTCAGCATCACTGGGGAAATATATAACTGATACTGGGTTAGAAATATTCATTCCCTGAGTTGTGAGGACCTGTGTGAAAGCACATAAATTTAAATAAATGGTGGCCATGGCATCACAGTTCAGTTCAGTCGCTCAGTCGTGTCCGACTCTTTGTGACTCCATGAACCACAGCACACCAGGCCTCCCTGTCTATCACCAACTCCTAGAGTCCACCCAGACCCATGTCCATTGAATCAGTGATGCCATTCAACCATCTCATCCTCTGTTGTCCCCTTCTCCTCCTGCCCTCAACCTTGCCCAGCATCAGGGTCTTTTCAAATGAGTCAGCTCTTCTCATCAAGTGGCCAAAATATTGGAATTTCAGCTTCAACATCAGTCCCTCCAATGAACACCCAGGACTGATCTCCTTTAGGATGGACTGGTTGGATCTCCTTGCAGTCCAAGGGACTCTGAAGAGTCTTCTCCAACACCATAGTTCAAAAGCATCAATTCTTTGGCACTAAGCTTTCTTTGTAGTCCAACTCTCACATCCATACATGACCACTGGAAAACCCATAGCCTTGACTAGATGGACCTTTGTTGGCAAAGTAATGTCTCTGCTTTTTAATGTGCTGTCTAGGTTGGTCATAACTTTCCTTCCAAGGAGTAAGTGTCTTTTAATTTGATGGCTGCAATCACCATCTGCAGTGATTTTGGAGCCCCAAAAAATAAAGTCAGCCACTGTTTCCCCATCTATTTCCCATGAAGTGATGGGACCGGATGCCATGATCTTCGTCTTCTGAATGTTGAGCTTTAAGCCAACTTTTTCACTCTCATCTTTCACTTACATCAAGAGACTCTTTAGTTCTTCTTCTTCTTCACTTTCTGCCATAAGGGTGGTGTAGTCTGCATATCTAAGGTTACTGATATTTCTCTCAGCAATCTTGATTCTAGCTTGCGTTTCCTCCAGCCCAGCATTTCTCATGATGTACTCTGCATAGAAGTTAAATAAGCAGGGTGACAATATACAGCCTTGATGTACTCCTTTTCCTATTTGGAATCAGTCTGTTGTTCCATGTCCAGTCCTTCCATGTCCAGTTCTAACTGTTGCTTCCTGACCTGCATATAGGTTCTCAAGAGGCAGGTCAGGTGATCTGGTATTCCCATCTCTTGAAGAATTTTCCACAGTTTATTGTGATCCACACAGTCAAAGGCTTTGGCATCACAGTGCTTTATAAATGCTTGAATACTGTGTAGAAGTAAAGAGTCATCAATATACGATGACATGCTGTGTAATAATAATGATAAGAGAGTTGGCATGAATAAAACTAATGAATTGGGCCCTGGTTATAATCTATAAATATGAGCCTACATTCATGCACATAAACCATTCATGATATGATACAATGTCTGCATTGTGTGGATTCTTAGAGACCACCTGCAAGAAAAATGATGCTCAGAGAATCAAATCAACTCACTGCAGGTCACATAGGTATTAAGTGGCAGAGCTTCACCAGAACTGGAGATATTTATGATTGGTCTAACACAGGAAAGCATGGTATTTGCATTATCTCTTCCTGAGGAAGCTGTTGACTTTGAAAAATGAATAGAGTTGATCATTCATATCTGGAAATCTTCTATCTTTGTGTGAGGTTTGAAATGGGGACAAAAGGGGAGATTAGGCATCCATCCATTCATCATTTCATTCAGTTATCCACTCATTCAACAAATAATGACCAGACTTCCCTGGTGGCGCAGTGGATAAGAATCAGCCTGCCAGTGCAGGGGACATGGGTTCGATCCCTTGTCCAGGAAGATCCCACGTGCCCAGGAACAGCTTAACTCATGTGCCACAACCACTGAGCCTGGGCTCTAAGGCTCAAGAGCTACAACTACTGAAGCCCGCACGCCCTAGAGTGTGCTCCGCAACAAGAGAAGCCACCACAATGAGAAGTCCATGTACTACAAGGAAGAGTAGCCCCTGGTTGCCACAGCTAGAGAAAGGCCACACAAAGCAATGAAGATGCAGCATAGCCAAAAATAAATAAGTAAAATTTAAAAAAAAATCAAATAATGACCAAGGTCATGCTTTGCTTCGAGACTGTACTAGGCATTCTGCTTCTGTCTGTGTTCCTTCGTCCTGTTGTCTCATTCTCTTCTCATCAATGCCGCCTCCTTCTTTTGTTCGCTTTTGTGAATGTTGACAAGTATGAGTTAAAAACAAAACAAAACACTAATTACTTGTTAGGGCAAGTCTGTATAAGATTGATGCTGATGGCTTTAGTTCATTTAGAATGTTAACTGCTGTGAGCACAACTTGACACACCTCAGTTTTGTTCTGCATTTTTGAAAGACCATACGGTCTAGTGGCTGAGAGCATGCCCATAAACATAAATACTCCACTGCAGCTTCCCAGATGCCCAAATAGGATGCTGAAAATTACATGCTTCCAAAGTTCATGGTTACTTCCAACCCATGTCCACCCACTCATCTCTTCTTTTTACTTTTTATCATCCACCATGGGTCAGGCTCCGTGTGACTGCACTAAAGCTATAAGTGGACACCGGTTGTGCAGTAGCACACAGTTATAAAGAGCTTATCAAATGCCGACATTGTTCTATGTGCTTTACAAATGTTAACTCATTAGTCTTCACAACAATCCAGTGAAGTGTGTACTAATATTCCCCCTTATACAGATGAGGAAACTAAGGCACAGGGGTGTTTTTACCCGAAGGTCACATGGATGCCTGAATGGTAAGTGAGGGAGCTGGGATTTGCACTCTGGCATCTGGATCCAGAGCCTGTCTTTGATTTTGCCTCTCTAACCTCTCCTGATGTTTCTACTGAAGACCACATCCTTCTCTGGACCACTGTTGGTTGCTTCTACCCTGCCACCACTCTTGAGTGTACTAAGTGGTGACACTGATGTGGTTATAAGGGAAGTGCTTTCTTCGTTCCATATCTGTCTTATCTGTCTGCTTATATGCATTGGCATATTTGGCCACGCTGCTCAGCTTGCAAAATCTTAGTTCCCTAAGCAGGGATTGAACATAGGCCCACAGCAGTGAAAGCATGGAGTTCTAACCATTCGACCATCAAGGAAGTCTGGTAAGTGCTTTTTTTTTTTTTCCAGAGTAAAACCACTAGTTACACATTCTAGCATAGAATTTGAATCTCAACCCCTCCACTCATGGACTCACCTGTCAATCCCACAACCTTTCTAATCTTACCTTTCTTCTGAAACTGACCCTCAGCAGAACATCAGTGAGTGTCCATCTTCAGAATAAAAGACAGCAGGGAGAGGAGGAGGAATGACCTCCAAAGACATCTCAGTTGAGCCCCAGTTTCCTCATCTGCAAAACGGGAATAAGTTAATTGAATAATGTAACATGTCAGTTCAGTTCAGTCGCTCAGTTGTGTCCAACTCTTTGCGACCCCAGGGACTGCAGCATGCCAGGCTTCCCTGTCCATTGCCAAATCCCAGAGTTTACTCGAACTCATGTCCATTGAGTTGGTGATGCCATCCAACCATCTCATCCTCTGTCATCCCCTTCTCCTCCTACCCTCAATCTTTCCCAGAATCAGGGTCTTTTCAACTGAGTCAGTTCTTCACATCAGGTGGCGAAAGTATTGGAGTTTCAGCTTCAGCATCAGTCCTTCCAATGAATATTCAGGACTGATTCCCTTTAGGATGGACTGGTTGGATCTCCTTGCAGTCCAAGGGACCCTCAAGAGTCTTCTCCAACACCACAGTTCAAAAGCATCAATTCTTCGGCACTAAGCTTTCTTTATAGTTCAACTCTCACATTCATACATGACTACTGGAAAAACCATAGCTTTGACTAGATGGACCTTTTTTGGGAAAGTAATGTCTCTGCTTTTTAATATGTTGTCTAGGTTGGTCATAATTTTTCTTCCAAGGAGCAAGCGTCTTTTAATTTCATGGCTGCAGTCACCATCTACAGTGTTTTTTGAGCCCAAGAAAATAACATGTATGCTGACTTTTATTGAGTGCTTCGTGTTTGTAAGGTTTGTGCTAAATGCTTTGCCATTTGCATGCTCTCATTTAATTCTTAAAGCAACATTATGAGTAAGGCAGACTCAGAGTAGTCCTGTAACTTGTCCAAAGTCACACAGTAGGTAGGAGGTAGTAGGTAGGCAGCAGAGCCTGGATTCAGAATCAAGCTGTAGAATATCAAGATTTCACTCTAATGCAACTCCAGCAGTCCTCAGTGAGATAATACTGCCTCTTAGGACGCTTTTCAGAAATTTGTGGGGACAGTTTTGGTGATGATGGTGATGGGAAGTTATAAAATCATGACACTGGGTGATTTGCTTTAGGGGAGAAGGCAAGCTATACATTTAACAACATGTGGGGAAGATGTGTTATGTGTCCTGCTTAACCTTTTAGTGCCCTGCCAGACCTTCGTGTAGGTAAAAAACTCATTTATTATTGTCTGAGCTTGTCTTATATACAGAATATATTTTGTGTAGTTTTAGCAGGTTCTGATTTTTTCTAGGAATGCAGCTTACAGTGTGCCTCAAGAGATGGTTTTAGTTTATTTGGCTCAAAATGTTATCCGTTGTGTGTACCATTTCCAAAAAAAATCCCATCACCAATGGCAGCATTGTTCAAGGTATTTGAGGGGCCAGCATCACACCCCTGAGTTAGCTTGCATTTTATCTGTTATACACACCGTAGCTCTTTGCTTATGTGCCATCATCAGGCTACCTAACTATGTCTTCTAGCATTTACATATGAAATGGATTTTTGGAAATTATATACATGTATGCAGGTGATATTATCTCTGAATTTCATTTTGCAATAATGTAAAGAGCACATTGCAATATGTTTGTTATAAAAGGGTGGATAGAATGGATCATTGCTCCCACTCCTTCCTTCTTTCCCACAGTGGAATTGCACATCATCACATTTTGCCATGTGACTTGGTAGTACTTCTCAGTAGAGTGGGTGGAGAGTATTTATGTGCCTCATTGATTTGGGGCTTAGATATGAAATTTTCTTTGGCCAATGATACCTGGAGAGAAATGGAAATGTGCCAGTTTGAACCTGGTCCACAAAAGGCATCATCATGGTTTCACTCATCTTCTTGTTCTTTTGACACTTGCTATAAGAAAAATGTGAGTCCACTGCTCTGTGGAGAATGGGGAAACACTTGGGACAGATCCAAACCCTACCTGCAGCCAAGATCATGGCGGGCAGTGAGCTCAACAGAATAACAGCCAACCACAGACTCATGAGTATAAAAATAAGGTTTTTCGAATGGCAACCCACTCCAGTATTCTTACCTGGAAAACCCCATGGATGGAGGAGCCTGGTTGGCTACTGTCCATGGGGTTGCAAAGAGTTGGACATGACTGAGCGACTTCACTTCTCCTTGTGAGTTACTGAGATTTCGAGATTGTTATGCACCAGAAACTGACTGATACAAAGAGATGTTGAGTCTGATAAGACTGATAAGCAATGTGGTCTACTGTTTTCCTGTATACAAAGCAGTTACCTTAAGTCTTGGAACACACAGAGTGAGTGCTTTTCAATAGAATGGCTAAATGATATTCTTTTTTTTTTTTAATTTTGAAAAAGTTTATTTATTTTCTTTTTGGCTGCTCTGGTGTCTTCATTGCTAAATGATATTCTGATACCATATTAAAGGGGATTATGGATACACAGCTTTCAAATCCTTAGGTTTAGGGCCTCTGCAATTACTGTTGAACTCTCCAACCATCAGGGTAAGTGCTGGTGTTCTGGGAGGGTGTAAATTCACCAAGTGAGAAGGCCGGAAATAATTGATGAGTTCTCTTCTTTAAAAGGTGATCTGGTGCCATGGAAACAACAAGTGTGTTCAGCTTTGTGACTGTGGATTATAATTACCAAGTTATTAACCAGAGCATTATGTGAAAGATTGATGATTCTTGCTCAATGTAATGTGTCCTTTAAATGCTAAATAATAAGTTAAATGCAAGGAATAAATAAGTTTGATGGCTTATTTATGGGGTAATTATGGGATATTTTCAGCCCATAAACTAGGGCATCTGTAGAAACCCAATGCTGTGGAGGAGAAAGAGCCCTGAATTAGAAATAAGGAGACCTGGATTCTCTGTCATCTGCTAGCTAGTGACCTTGAATGGCTTATGTCTTTGCTCTCTGCCCCAGTTTCTTTGTTTGGAAAATTGTGTGTGAGGGGGTGTGTGCATAAAAATACCCATCTCATAGAGAGGTTCAAGGAATCATTATCAATGACATAATTATATACGTTTCTGAGCTCTGTTCCTGACACATAATAAGTGGTTACAAGTGTTATCTATCATTATATTATCGTATTTGAAATATGAGATTCGGCCCTTCTGCTAAGAGTTTTCCAATTTTATGTTTTTAGTCAATAAGAAATTAGTACAATTTATAATAGACCATCATTGAATTCTTCTTGAAAAACCACTCTTCTCTGCTCAAAAAATTATCAGAGACTTGAGTAAAAATTCAGACAAGAATAAAGGAGAAAATATATATCATCCATCTATCCCACCATCTAAATATAACTACTGTTAACATTTTAATGTAGACTCCTAGTCTTTTTTTTTACCAATGTATAGAATTTCTTTTTTAAATCTGAAATTGGAATCATGCTGTACATGCTGATTTGCCACCTGCTTTTGAGATGTTTCCAATATCATTAAATGTCCTCCTAAAACATACTTTTCAATAGTTGCTCAATATGTTCTTGAGGAACATAGTCTAAGTGGAAGAGTTATTCAAGGAAGCCAACTTAGCCCATTCACTTAAATTATACTTTCAGACTTTCTGAAATCTTCATCTCAAATTGGTCTTAAATGGGCTAGGACTCGGCTTTAAGATTCCTCTCCACCCCTTCCTTCCTCCCCAGCTACCCCCAGGTGCTCTGTCAAGTAGTTAATGACTGTGCTAGGCACTTATTCAGTAGGGGAGCTCTCAATCTAAAGGGTCTCCGTGCGAGCCATTTTGTAAAAGGAAAGATTTGTCATTCAAATAATCGCCCTCTCATTTCTCTACTCAGGTAAATTTTTTTTTTTTTTTGAGTTCTCTTTTAAAGTAAGGTCCATCTACAGGTAAGACTTCTCTACTAGCCTTCTTAAATTACCTTCAGTTCAGTTCAGTTGCTCATTTGTGTCTGACTCTTTGTGACCCCATAGACTGAAGTACTCCAGGCTTCCCTGTCCATCACCAACTCACAGAGCTTGCTCAAACTCATGTCCATCAGGTGGGTGAGGCATCCAACCATCTCATCCTCTGTAGTCCCCTTCTTCTCCTGCCTTCAGTCTTTCCCAGGATCAGGGTCTTTTCCAGTGAGTCAATTCTTTGCATCAGGTGGCCAAAGTATTGAAGTTTCAGCTTCAGCATCAGTCCTTCCAATGAATATTCAGGACTGATTCCCTTTAGGATGGACTGGTTGGATCTTCTTGCAGTCCAAGGGACTCTTAAGAGTCTTCTCCAACACCATAGTTCAAAAGCATCAATTCTTCAGTGCTCAGCTTTCTTTATAGTCCAACTCTCACATCCATACATGACTACTGGAAAAACCATAACTTTGACTGAATGGACCTTTGTTGGTAAAGTAATGTCTTTGCTTTTTAATATGCTGTCTAGATTGGTCATAGCTTTTCTTCCAAGGAGCAAGCGTCTTTTAATTTCATCTTTAAATTACCTTACTTGTTGCTAACCAGCACTTTTTTCTCTGAATAACCAGAAGAATAGTTTTTTTCTGTCCCCTGTACCTCCCACAATCCTTTTGCGTGGTTTATTGTCACCTACTGGTAGTATTTGAGTTGATTTTCAGTGATAAGTACATAAACATAAAAAAAATTAACTGTTATGTACTTACTTTAATGGGCTTCCCAAGTGGCACAGTGGTAAAGAATCCACCTGCCAATGCAGGAGACACAAGAGATGTGGATTCAATCCCTAGGTCAGGAAGATCCCTTGGAGTAGGAAATGGCAACTCACTTCAGTATTCTTGCCTGGAAAATTCCATGGACAGAGGAGCCTGGAGGGCTACAGTCCATGGGGCTGCAAACAGACAGACAAAACTGAGCAACTGAGCACACTTCAGTTCAGTTCGGTCACTCAGTCGTGTCTGGCTCTTTGTGACCGCATGAATCACAGCATGCCAGGCCTCCTTGTCAATCACCAACTCCAAGAGTTCACTCAGATTCATGTCCATCGAGTCAGTGATGCCATCCAGCCATTTCATCCCCTGTCATCCCCTTCTCCTCCTGCCCCCAATCCCTCCCTTGCAGTCCAAGGGACTCTTAAGAGTCTTCTCCAACACCATAGTTCAAAAGCATCAATTCTTCAGTGCTCAGCTTTCTTTATAGTCCAACTCTCACATCCATACATGACTACTGGAAAACCATAACTTTGACTGAATGGACCTTTGTTGGTAAAGTAATGTCTTTGCTTTTTAATATGCTGTCTAGATTGGTCATAGCTTTTCTTCCAAGGAGCAAGCGTCTTTTAATTTCATCTTTAAATTACCTTACTTGTTGCTAACCAGCACTTTTTTCTCTGAATAACCAGAAGAATAGTTTTTTTCTGTCCCCTGTACCTCCCACAATCCTTTTGCGTGGTTTATTGTCACCTACTGGTAGTATTTGAGTTGATTTTCAGTGATAAGTACATAAACATAAAAAAAATTAACTGTTATGTACTTACTTTAATGGGCTTCCCAAGTGGCACAGTGGTAAAGAATCCACCTGCCAATGCAGGAGACACAAGAGATGTGGATTCAATCCCTAGGTCAGGAAGATCCCTTGGAGTAGGAAATGGCAACTCACTTCAGTATTCTTGCCTGGAAAATTCCATGGACAGAGGAGCCTGGAGGGCTACAGTCCATGGGGCTGCAAACAGACAGACAAAACTGAGCAACTGAGCACACTTCAGTTCAGTTCGGTCACTCAGTCGTGTCTGGCTCTTTGTGACCGCATGAATCACAGCATGCCAGGCCTCCTTGTCAATCACCAACTCCAAGAGTTCACTCAGATTCATGTCCATCGAGTCAGTGATGCCATCCAGCCATTTCATCCCCTGTCATCCCCTTCTCCTCCTGCCCCCAATCCCTCCCTATTTTCCAGTGAGTCAACTCTTCGCATGAGGTGGCCAAAGTACTGGAGTTTCAGCTTTAGCATCATTCCTTCCAAAGAAATCCCAGGGCTGATCTCCTTCAAAATGGCCTGGTTGGATCTCCTTGCAGTCCAAGGGACTCTCAAGAGTCTTCTCCAACACCACAGTTCAAAAGCATCAATTCTTCGGCGCTCAGCCTTCTTCACAGTCCAACTCTCACATCCAAACATGATCACAGGAAAAACCATAGCCTTGACTAGATTAGATGGACCTTAGTTGGCAAAGTAATGTCTCTGCTTTTGAATATGCTTCTAGGTTGGTCATAACTTTTCTTCCAAGGAGTAAGCGTCTCTTAATTTCATGGCTGCAATCACCATCTGCAGTGATTTTGGAGCCCCCCAAAATAAAGTCTGACACTGTTTCCACTGTTTCCCCATTTATTTGCCATGAAGTGATGGGACCGGATGCCATGATCTTTGTTTTCTGAATGTTGAGCTTTCAGCCAACTTTTTCGCTCTCCTCTTTCACTTTCATCAAGAGGCTTTTTAGTTCCTCTTCGCTTTCTGCCATAAGGGTGGTAAAGAACACACTTACTTTAACGTAAATTATAAATATTGTGACATGATATGTAATATGTATGTAATGTATGATATATGATATGTATTTATCATACATGTGACATATAATTATATATATATATGTTATGTAATATATTGTGTCTATATCTCATGAATCAACCTTAAGATATCATATTATTGCTTAAGGTGCAGCAAAATTTATTTAAGGATAAAATTCATTTATGTGAAAATATTGTAACATGGCAAAAAGTCAGAAATGGTATGTGAATTTTGGTAAATTTGTTGATTGCCATTTTGACAACTACCATTTAGTAGTTGCTATTTATTCATTTGTTTGATTGCTCTGAGTCTTAGTTGTGGCACATGGAATCTTCATTGCCACATGCAGGATCTTTAGCTGCGGAATGCAAACACTTAGTTGAGGTAAGTGGGATCTAGTTCCCTGACCAGAGATTGAACCTGGCCCCCCTGCATTGGGAGTGTGAAGTCTTAGCCACTTGACCACCAGGGAAGTCCTGAAGGAATTTAATATTCAATGTGCTCATTGGATTGGGCCTGGGTTGTATATTCTGACCCTGGGCTAGGGATGAAGCCCCACCTGTGACACAGTGGATGAGAATACATGGAGGTATTCCCCAGAGAAAACTGAGGATTCTCTGCTAGGAGGAGAGTGAATGGATGCAGGTTGGCATAAACTATAGATGTCCAACCTAGGGATGTGACTCTGAATATTAGTGTGGAAGATTCAAAGATGGTAGAAAAGAGGAGAACTAGGTAGGAAAGGAGAGAAGTAAGTGGGTTTTGTACATTTGGAAGATGGCCACGAGAGATGATGGTAAAGGGTTGCCTGGATGATGGTTCTGGTCCTAAGCAGAAGCAAAGCTTAGGTCCCTACTTGGTCCCTTTTCCTTTAAGGCTCCTGAGGTGGTCAGATGTGAGAGGTCAGGTTAAGTGCAAACAACAGTTCAGATTTCGGGGAGTGGGAGAAAGCTGGTATTCTGTTTCATTTCTGGAGATCTTTTTTTAAATCCCTTTAAAAGGGACATATATTGCTCTTTTCTATTTATAGACATAAAACATATTCATAAAAAGGAAATACAGAAGACACTTGGTAGTTACACAGTAATTATCAGGTGATGAAAGGAATATGAATAAAAATCACCCATACTTTTGTAACTCAGAGATAATGTCTTTAACATTTTTTCCTGAGCTGCTTCTATGCATGTGGATATGTTGGTTGTATATAATGCATATGCATACACATATAATTTAAACAAGATTTTGGACTTTACATGCAATAATCTTTAAAATTAGTTTTTTCCCCTCTTTAGGAATGTATCATAGACAGTTTCTATTTATTAAACAGCTTAGGAAAATATGAGTTTTAATGACTCCATAGTGTTCCAGTGTATGTATGGAGCGTAGTTAATTTAACCAGTGCCCTGTTGTTGGTAGTTTGAAAACTTCCCATATTATAATAATGAGATGAACATCCATATCCACAAACAGCCCTCTATTAATTTGTCTCAAGCACAGTTTTAAAATTGGTAATACATATTACCAATTTGCTTTGAGAGCTTTTGTTTAAAAAAATATTTAGAATATTCTAAAGTTGGGGAAGGGTATTAAGGTAAATAGTGGAAAAACTTAGCTACTTTCCATTCAACTGCCAAGAGGTACTTGCTGCTGATAATATATTCTTTTTTTTTAATTGATTTTTATTTTTTAGTTTGTTTTGCTTTACAATACTGTATTTGTTTTGCTATACATTGACAT
>SJXQ01009004.1:0-50023 GCA_006408695.1 Aepyceros melampus
TTTTGGACTGTGGTGTTGGAGAAGACTCTTGAGAGTCCCTTGGACTGCAAGGAGATCCAACCAGTCCATTCTGAAGGAGATCAACCCTGGGATTTCTTTGGAAGGAATGATGCTAAAACTTAAGCTCCAGTACTTTGGCCACCTCATGTGAAGAGTTGACTCATTGGAAAAGACCCTAATGCTGGGAGGGATTGGGGGCAGGAGGAGAAGGGGACAACCGAGGATGAGATGGCTGGATGGCATCACGGACTCAATGGATGTGAGTCTGAGTGAACTCTGGGAGTTGGTGATGGACAGGGAGGCCTGGCGTGCTGCGATTCATGGGGTCGCAAAGAGTCGGACACGACTGAGCGACTGAACTGAACTGAACTGAAGCTGGATTTAGAAACAGTATAGGAACAAGAGATCAAATTGCCAACATCCGTTGGATATTAGAAAAAGCAAGAGAACTCCAGAAAAACATCTACTTCTGCTTCACTGACTACTCTAAAGCCTTTGACTCTGTGGATCACAACAAACTGTGGAAAATTCTTCAAGAGATGGGAATACCAGACCACCTCACCTGCCTCCCGAGGAAGCTGTATGCAGGTCAAGAAACAACAGTTAGAACCGGACATGGAACAATGGACTGGTTCAAAACTGGGAAAGGCGTACGTCAAGGCTGTATATTGTCACCCTGCTTATTTAACTTACAGAGTACATCATGTGAAATGCTAGGTTGGATGAAGCACAAGCTGGAATCAAGATTGCCAGGAGAAATCTCAATAACCTAAGATATGCAGATGACATCATTCATATGGCAGAAACCGAAGAGAAACTAAAGAGCCTCTTGATGAAAGTGAAACTGGAGAGTGAAAAAGCTGTCTTAAAACTCAACATTGAAAAAACAAAGATCATGACATCCGATCCCATCACTTCATGGCAAATGGATGGGGAAACAATGATTGACTTTATTTTCTCAGGCTTCAGAATCACTGTGGACAGTGATTGCAGCCATGAAAAACCTAAACAGCTATTAAAAAGCAGAGACATTATTTTGCCAACAAAGGTCAGTACAGTCAAATTGGCATTTTCCAGGAGTCACGTATAGATGTGAGAGTTGGATCATAAAGAAGGCTGAGTGCCGAAGAATTGATGGTTTCAAACTGTGATGCTGGAGAAGACTCTTGAGAGTCCTTTGGACTGCAAGGAGATCCAACCAGTCAATCCTAAAGAAAATCAGTCCTGAATATTCATTGAAAGGACTGATGCTGAAGCTGAAGCTCCAATACATTGACTACCTGATGCGAGGAACTGACTCACTGGAAAAGACCCTGATGCTGGGAAATATTGAAGGCAGGCGGAAAAAGGGACAACAGAGGATGAAATGGTTGTATGGTATCACCAACTCAATGGACATGAGTTTGAGCAAGCTCTGGGAGTTGGTGAAGGACAGGGAAGCCTGGCGTGCCGCAGTCCATGGGGTGACCAAGAGCTGGACACGACTGAGCGACTGAACATCACCACCTTCTCCCTGGGCCTGCTATGAGCATGTGTGTCCTAATCCCCTCTTCTTAGGACAGTGGTTACACTGAAGTAGTGCTGCATGCCTGCTATGTCGCTTCAGTCACGTGTGACTCTTTGCAACCCATAGGCTGTAGCCCCCAGACTCCTCTGTCCACGGGATTCTCCTGGCAAGAATACTGGAGAGGGTTGCCATGCCCTCCTCCAGGGCATCTTCCCTACCCAGTGGTCGAACCATGTCTCTTACGTCTCCTGCATTGGCAGGCGGGTTCTTTACCACTAGTGCCGCCTGGGAAGTGTGGAGCAGGGTCCATACTGGAGTAGGGCCCACCCTAATGACCTCCTTTTTTCACTTAAATACCCACTTAAAGGCCCTTTCTCCAAATCCAGCCACATACTGAGGTACTGGGGGTTAGCACTTCAGTATATGAATTTCAGGGGATGGTTCAGCCTGTAGCATGTGTTACATTTCTGTGATTACAAAAGCAACATATGTTCACCATAGAAAATTTCCAGAGGTGAAGAAACTAAGTAAGAATCTCTGCAAGGGACTTCTCTGGTGGTCCAACTGAAGCCGTTTACCTTAGATTGAGACTGGAACCCATGTGCTGGGACTCAAACCCAGCCAAAACCCAGACTGGAACTTGAACTGAGCCAAAACCCACAGTCTTCAAACTGAGATCACAGACCTGGTTACAGGCTCAGGTTTCTTTTTTTTTTTTTTTTTAAGAAGCTCTTTCTTGCCAGTTTTATTAAAGAAAAATTGTACATGATTCACTTTTCACCAGTCTGTTCTGGCATGCTTCTAATGATATCAGAATCATCGGGATCAATCATAGCCAGAGTGTACACCTCTGTAGTACTTTTCACATCTGTGCCCAATTCAATATTGCCATGGTAGTGATGGACACCAGTTTTGGCCAACATGGCATAATACTCTATCTCAGATTTCCTCAAGGCTGAGCAGTTGTTGGTGAGGATGACCGGTTTCACTTTGCCTTGTCTGATCCTTTTCAGAGTCTGCTTGTACCCTAGCACGTACTTTCCATTTTTCATAACCAGCTGGAGCCTAGAGTTGATTGACTCCAGTGACTTTTTCATCTTCTTGGTGGCCACCATCTCCCTACCTTAGGTGCGGGATGCCTCCAACCAAGAGCAGCCACCATGGCCAGGGAGTGAGAAAGGCCAGGCTCAGGTTCTTGATGTCTCATAGCAGAAAGAATTCAGTGAGAGACAAAGTGATAGGTAACAAGTGAATTTATTCAGAGAGAGAAACACTCCACAGAGCATGGGCCATCACAGAGGGTGAATACAGTGGCCTCAAAAGGGGTTGTGGTTAGCTTTTACGGGCTGGATAATTTCATAGGCTAATGAGTGGGAGGATTATTCCAACTATTTTGGGGAAAGGGAGGGGATTTCCAGGGGTTGAACTACTGCCTGCTTTTTGGTCTTTGATGGTCAACTTTGGAATCATCATGGCACCTCTGAGTGTATCATTTAGCTTGCTGTTTGAGGATCAAGGTCTAGTCAAAGTTGACTTGTCTGCCATCTTGGCCCATTTGGTTCCAATCGGTCTATGTTGTGTCCTTGGGCTATGTCATTCTTTCAAAACTTCTGTCTGGCCCCTTTCCCTCTTATTTTACCATGGCTAAGACTCTGTGCTCCTGTTGGGAGTGTTTCTTTGACTCGCTTTTCGTGGCTGTTGTTGTTTTCATCATACATAATGGCTTGCCTCAGAAAACCCAGCCCATCAGCCTGACTATTGGACTAAAAATGCCTTTGTTGAGCTCAGTTAGTCAGTTCAGTCGCTCAGTCATGTCTGACTCTTTGCAACCCCATGAATCGCAGCACGCCAGGCCTCCCTGTCTATCACCAACTCCCAGAGTTCACCCAAACTCATGTACATCGAGTCGGTGATGCCATCCAGCCATCTCATCCTCTGTCGTCCCCTTCTCCTCCTGCCTCCAATCCCACCCAGCATCAGGGTCTTTTCCAATGAGTCAACTCTTCGCATGAGGTGGCCAAAGTATTGGAGTTTCAGCCTCAGCATCAGTCCTTCCAATGAACACCCAGGACTAGTCTCCTTTAGGATGGACTGGTTGGATCTCCTTGCAGTCCAAGGGACTCACAAGAGTCTTCTCCAGCACCACAGTTCAAAAGCATCAATTCTTTGGCGCTCAGCCTTCTTCACAGTCCAACTCTCACATCCATATGTCACACGAGTGTATGTTCCTCGGTTCTTTGTCTCATCACAGCAAAGATTTGGAGTGAAGGATATTAAAGCCCCCTCGGCGTGTCACAGCTCTCAGGTCTTGGATAGACCGTGTTATAGCTCTCAGGTCTCAGATGGGCCATGTTATAGCTCTTAGACAAATCAGTGTTACAGCTCTATTTTATTTAGAAGATAGCAGGAAAATCCACCTTCGAGGCGTGAGGGCACATCGATCCAAAGACACGAGGAGAACGCCCCAGCGCGCAGGAGAGAGAGCGAGCGAGCTAGTTTTGGCTCCTCTATTTATATGTTTATTTCTCCCTGGGCCTGTCCTGTGTAAACTGGGCCAGCCAGGAGTGTTGTTGTTTTACCTGAGATCCTCACCCTGGTCCTCGGACCTTCTTTTGTTCTATTTTTGCGGGCTTTTCCCTTCCTTGTCAAAATGCCCACCGCCATTTTGGACTTCTTTTCCCTATTCTACCTACCTAACACATACATGACCACTGGAAAAACCATAGCCTTGACTAGTTGGACCTTTGTTGGCAAAGTAATGTCTCTGCTTTTGAATATGCTATCTAGGTTGGTCATAACTTTCCTTCCAAACAGTAAGCATCTTTTAATTTCATGGCTCCAATCACCATCTGCAGTGATTTTGGAGCCCCCCAAAATAAAGTCTACCACTGTTTCCCCACTTCACTGCCATGAAGTGATGGGACTGGATGCCATGATCTTCGTTTTCTGAATGTTGAGCTTTAAGCCCACTTTTTCACTCTCCTCTTTCACTTTCATCAAGAGGCTTTTTAGTTCCTCTTCACTTTCTGCCATAAGGGTGGTGTCATCTGCATATCTGAGATTATTGGTATTTCTCCTGGCAATCTTGATTCCAGCTTGTGCTTCCTCCAGCCCAGCGTTTCTCATGATGTACTCTGCATAGAAATTAAATAAGCAGGGTGACAATATACAGCCTTTTCCTATTTGGAACCAGTCTGTTGTTCCATGTCCAGTTCTAACTGTTGCTTCCAGACCTGCGTACAGGTCTCTCAATCTGACCCTGCCCACCTGTGACTGACTGCATGAAAGAAGAGACTAACACACTCTTCCCCAAAGCTGGCCATTCCCGGAGATGTTTTGCAAGACTGATGGCCCCTTTTATTTACTTCCTCATTGCCTCTCCATCTTTATTCTGCCTTTTGATTTTAGTTCCTCATCATTTCTCTCTCTGGTTCTATAAAAGAATCTGGCATCCAGACCTCAACTAGATAGTTATTTTGAAACTTTAGTCTGCCATCTTTTCCATCTGTGGGCTTTCCAAATAAAGCCATATTTGTGGTAACCCAAGGACTAAAGACCAGATAAAACCAAGGAGGGTCTTAGAATGCAGGAACAAAAAACCAGACCCTTATTGTCTTTCCGTCCCCCATGTTGTAACTATTAACAGATTTCGGGTCCTCCTGAGCAGTATAACCTGTCTCCCCTCTTACCCTATAGGGAGAAGGTAGTTAGTTGCCTTACTCTTCCCCCACCCAGTATACGTGCCTCATCCAATCAGCAAATGACCCACAAGACCCCATCCCACTCCTTGTACCCTGGGTATAAAAGTGGACTAAGGACCCTTGTTCGATATCAGTTCTCCCTTGAACTGGTCCACTGTTCTAACAATGTCTCCCATTCTAATAAACTTTATTTCCCTCTCATTCTGTCTCATGTCTGGAAATTCTTTTCCAACCCGCGCCCAGACCACAACAATATTCCTTGCCTCAAAAGCTCGTCGTTGATTGTGCTTGACTTTAGGTAAAAGGGGAAGTATGTTTTCCTTACTCCATCTTCCTACTTAGCTGGATTTTCTGAAAGTGAAAATCTCTCAGTCTTGCCTGACTCTTTGCGACCCCATGGACTCTACAGTCCATGGAATTCTCCAGGCCAGGATACTGGAGTGGATAGCCTTTCCCTTCTCCAGGGGATCTTCCCAGCCCAGGGATCAAACCCAGGTCTCCTGCATTGCAGGCGGATTCTTTACCAGCTGAACCACAAGGGAAGCCCAAGAATATTGGAGTGAGTAGCCTTTCCCTTCTCCAGGGGATCTTCCCGACCCAGGAATCGAACCGAGGTCTCCTGCATTGTAAGCAGATTCTTTACCAACTGAGCTATCAGGGAAGCCCAGCTAGATTTCCTACATTTTCTTAAATGAGCTTATAAGCTTATATTATCTTTTTTTTTTAAGTTACCTTTTAATTTATTTATTTACTTATTTTTCTGGGCCATGCTGTGCAGCATGTGGGATCTTAGTACCCTGACCAGGGATCAAACCCGTGCCATCTGTACTGGAAGCACAGCACGGTCTTAACCACTGGACAACTGGGATCTTAACCACTGGTCCCTGAGCTTATGTTATTTTTTATAATGGAGGAATAAACAAATGTACTAGAACATTGCCAGGGAGGACAATGAAAAGGAGGTTTTGTTTAAAACAAAGAGATGAAAGGAAGAGCAGGCCTGTACTAGATGCTGGGAGTGGAATCCAGGGAGGACAATGAAAAGGAGCTTTTGTTTAGACCAAAGAGATGAAATGGAAGAGCAGGCCTACGTTAGATGCTGGGAGCGGAATCTTGGAAGGTCGGAATCCGTCAGCAATGGCACCTTTGCCTTTCAGACCTGGAGAAGTGTGCAAGCAACTCAGGGAGGAACTAGCTCTTAGCTATCCCCAAGGTGGGTTGGAGAGTTTGTAAATGAACCTCTAGCTCCTTGAAACAAGGTCTGTTGTGCTGTGTGCTGTGCTTAGTTGCTCAGTCATGTCCAACTATTTGCGACCCCATAGAATGTAACATTGAAGAAGGAAATGGCAACACACTCCAGTGTTCTTGCCTGGAGAATCCCAGGGATGGGGGAGCCTGGTGGGCTGCCATCTATGGGGTCACACAGAGTCGGACACGACTGAAGTGACTTAGCAGCAGCAGCAGCAGCAGCAGCAGCAGCAGACTGTAGCCCACCAGGCATCTCTGGATTTGATCGAGGAATCGAACTGGGGTCTCCTGCATTGCAGGCAGATTCTTTACCAGCTGAGCTACCAGAGAAGCCCCCAAGGTCCTTTGGCTTGGAATAATTATATCCCTCCCACTAAGAAATGGAACGCTGAGTCAGTGCCTGTGGTCTTGGAAATATTCCAACAGAAAATGAGCTGGAGGGTTGGAGAGAGTGGAAAGGCCATTCTTGATCTTGAAAGGAAAGAAAATGGGGACTTCAAACATTCAGCCAGAGGGCTGAACGTAATAAAGGGGTGATTTGGGAAGGCCCGGAGAAGGAAACGATGATTCTTGGGAACAAGAATGGGTTCATCATCCCCAGCTCCATAGCACCCTTGGCTTGAAATGCTAAAAGAGGATATCCTGGATTTAGTAGGTCTCCAAACAGACTTTTATTGTTGTCTGGTAGTGAGAGAGTGAAGTATAATTCAGTCAGATGGTAGCAGACTGAATTATCAGAGCCCCCAAATTAGTGGGTAGATTGATGTCAGTGTCTATGTTGGTGACTTCCCTGGTGGTCCAGTAGCCTAAGACTCTGTGCTGCCAATGCAGGAGACCCAGGTTCAGTCCCTGGTCAGGAAACTAGATCCCACATGCCACTGCTTGTGCTGCAACGAAGACCTGGTGCAGCCAAATCAATAAATACAAATATTTTTAGAATAAGATTCAAACTCCCAATGCAAGGGGCACGGGCTCAATCCCTGGTTAGGGAACTAAGATCCTGCATGCCGCTTGGCACCCCCCACCCCTCCAAAAAAGACTATGTCCAAAAGCTCTGTTCTGTTCAACAATTTTAACCAATTGCTAGGGATTGGAGGTATAGCAGAAAATAAGAAAGATACATCCCTGTCCTCAGGAACTTTATAAACTAATATAATCTATTCATTTATCAAGGTAAGTTTTTGTCTCAAAGGAATACTATTTCTTTGACCTCACAAAGAAAGGTGTAGGTAGTTCATGTAACTGCATTCATGGTTTACAAGACCTGATTGCCGGACAGGTGGACAGGTTGCAACCCTCTGCACACAGGTGGAGCCCAGCAGGGCAAGATGACAGGGCAGTGGGTCCACGGAGGCGACACACAAGTCGCTCCCCCAGGCACAGGCCCGAGCTGAGGCCACTGTCTCACTCACTGCAGGAGACCCCGTGCCTGGCTACCGAGCAGCCACTTCTCACCCCCTTGGTTTCTGAAAATGCTGCAAGCCTCTCGCCTCTGGTTTTCACCTCTCTTCCCTGAATCCATATGCCTCAGGGAATGTTGCCCCCAGCCCAGGAGTGATGAGTGACCCCATCGGCCTAAGGGAAATCCTATGCCCCTTGACGTGGTTGGTTCGGAACCAGTGCAACCAATATCCTGAGGAAAAGTCCAGGGAATGAAGAAGGGTGAACTGCTGGGAAGTTTTTTCTGCTAAGAGAAAGCCACAATGCACTGTTAGAGATGTTTTCATCAGCAGGTCACAAAACATACCTCCTTCCACCTACACGCCAACAAATGCAGTTCAGGAGTGAAGATACTCAGCAAGCTATATACAGAGTCTGGAGGTAGGTGGTTCCTGGAATTGGCTTGGTGGTTCTAGTAATACTAGGATCAACATTCCTGTGACTGTCTTTGTCTTTGTTTATGGTGTCAAGAAGGCTGCCACTCCAGCCATTCTGTCTGTATTAAGACAGGAAGAAAGGGGCTATGCCCATGACACCTGTGTTTTTTAGTTTATTTTTGGCTGTGCTGGGTCTTTGTTGCTTTCTCTAGTTGTGGAGAGCGGGGGCTACTGTCTAGTTGGCAGAGAACAGGCTTCTCGCTGCAGAGGCCTCTTGTTGTGGAGCACAGGCTCTAGGCACATGGGCCCGAGGGCTCGAGAGCCTGGGCTCTGTAGTTGTAGCTCATGGGCTTAGTTCCTCCATGGCACGCGGGGTCTTCAAACCCATGTCCCCCTGCACTGGCAGGCGATTCATAAGCACTGGACCAGCAGGGAAGCCCGACACCTGTGCTTTTTCTAACCACATCTTTCCCCAAAAGCCCCTCACATGTTCCCACCTTCATCTCATTGGGCAGGACTGTGTCTCGTGGCCACTCCTTCTGCAAAGCAAACTAGGCAAGTCAATTTCTTCTTTTCCAAAGGAAAAACAGGATGGGGCTTCCCTGGCAGTCCAGCGGTTAGGACTCGGAGCTTCCACTGCAGAGGACCCAGTTTCCAGCCCTGGTCAGGGAACTAAGATCCTGCAAACTGCATGGTGCAGCCAAAAAAACAAATAATGACAACAAAAAAAAAAAAGAAAGAAGAAACAGAAAAGGGAGAAGAGGGTTGGGAAGTAGAACTGGGTTAGGTACAAACAGAAAGTGACATTCCTGATTTCTGAGCATCTCAAGGTCGGGAAGCTGCTGCTGCCCTCTTGGTTCCACCCTGAGCAGGAAGCAAGCACTGAAAAAGCCAGAGCAGAGAGATGGAAAGAAACTGCATCCAAGGTCAACAACCTGAATGGAAAATGAGCGAGGGAGGTGAAGAAGACAAAGGTCACAGAAAAGGAAAAACAAGTAGCCCTTAAGTATATGAAAATATGCTCAATTCGCTCATCGTAAGAGCAATTAAAATTGAAATGACACTGTTACACCACTTATCCCCTATCAGATTGGCAGAATTCCAAATGTTTGACAATACATTCTGTTGGTAAGGCTGTGAGCAAGCAGGTGTTTCCATGCATGAAGGGCAGACTGGCACAATCTCCAACGTCAGGGAAGGAGTAAACAAAGAAGCACATGAATTTCGGTCTTTATGTCCTCACTGAGAGGCTGTATCAGCTTACCTGGAGACCACCCTCCTGTGGGACTTCCTATTAAGTGACACAATAAACGTCCTCACTGATTCAACCGGCTCAAGTAGGGTGTCTGTTACCGAGAACCAAAAATATCCTGAATCATGCCCTGCTCCCCACCCTGAGGGCAGGAGCAAAGTTGGGTCTTGTCCAGAAACCAGATCACAGAATCTCACTGGGTCATCTGGTCATCTCACTCGCCAGATCCAGACAGGTATAGGTCCAAATGCTGAGATCATCACTCACAGCAAAATCTCACCCAGAGAATGAACTGTGAGCTGTTTCAAAAGCAGTGGGTGGGCAACTGCCTAGGGTAATAGACAGTCCTTCTGGTGGTGAGCAGGGGCTGCCTCCTGAGTAGTTAAGAAGACTGGGGAAATCCAAACGTAGAGATGATCCTAAACAGTTGGAACTCCGGGTGGTAAGGTGACTGCCTTGGGCTTTCTTAACATTGTTTACTTGTTTACTTAGCTGCGCCGTCTTGGCTGCGGCATGCAGGGCCTTTTAGTTGCAGCTGGCCAGCTCTCAGCTGCTGCATGTGTGGATCTAGTTCCTTGAGTAGGGGTCGAACCCAGGCCCCCTACGTTGGGAGCACGGAGTCTTTCTTAGCCACTAGACCACTAGGCTCTCTTGGCCTGATGTCTTCAGCTATTTGGTTCATCTGATGTCTTTTTGTTTGTTTTGTTTTGTTTGTTTGCTGCGCTGGCTCTTTGCTGCTGTGAGGGCTTTTCTCTAGCTGTAGGGGGTGAGGGCTACTCTCTAGCTGCAGTGCATAGATTTCTCTTTGCGGTGGCTTCTCTATAGTTTCGGATCACAGGCTCTAGGGCACACGGGTTTCAGTAGCTGCTGCTGCCGGGCCCTAGATCAGTAGATGGGGCACACAGGCTTAGTTGTCCTGTAACAGGTTGGATCTTAGTCCCCCAGCCAGTGATTAAACCCATGTCCACTGTGCTGGAAGGCAGATTCTGAACCCCTGAATCACTACAGACGTCCACGTTGGCCTCCTTAACATCTATCCAAGCCCAGACAGCCTCAGTCTGCGGGCCTGGCATTCTTCCACACTCCTCTCAGACTGTATTTCCAGCAAGTGTCCTGCCTGCAGCCGTCCACTCATTCTGATCACTGCTGTCCGCACTCATACGTTTAGTTTATACCCGGCTGTTAATTTCTGACTGCTTGCAAGTTGTGTCATGTGTGTGTATTGTGCCTAAGGTAGACAGGCCCCTGAGATCAGATCTGTCTTCTAGTTTTTCTTTTTTTAATCTCCATTCTCCTCCCCGACAAACACTACCGGCAATAACAATGAGCATCTAATAGATGGTATTACGTATCATAGACAAAAATGCTTGTAAAGATGCTCAGAGGTTTGCAAACAAACACTATGTAGGTGAAAAACGGAGTTTTCAAAGCTGAGGAATGTGGGGGAGAGGAGCTCTTTACTATCCATCTGGCCTGGCAGGGCTGTTAAGAATCACAGAAGTGGGAGGTATGTTCCATAAGAACATGGAACACGAGAAGACTGCATAGAACTGGAAAGCACCTAAAATAGCAATCTTCAGGCATCACATCTTCCTGCCTTAGCAGATAAATGTAAAAGAAATTACAGTTAGAAAAATTTACTTTGGTGTTGGAAATTCTAAAATAGTTTTTTTCAAGAGTCTGCTTTATTTTTTTCCCCAAAGTCTTTCCCTGAGTTTCCCTGAGATATCCACTTAAGTGATTTGTGTTCTCAGCTTTTCAAAATTGTTATTTCCTTTTTAAAAACTCCCCTGGACTTCCCTGGTGGTCTAGCAGTTAGAACTCTGAGCTTCCAATGCAGGGGATATGGGTTTGATCTCTGGGCAGGGAAGCTCTGAATGCCTTGTGACTGGGCCAAAAAAAACAAAAATAAAAGTTCCCAGGTGGCACTAGTGGTAAAGAACCCATCTGCTAGTTAAGACCACTTAAGAGACATGAGTTTGATCCCTGGGTTGGGAAGATTCCTAGAGAAGGAAATGGCAACGTTCTCCAGTATCCTTGCCTAGAAAATTCTATAAACAGAGAAACCTGGTGGACTATAGTCCATGGAGTCGCAACAGTTGGTCACAACTGAGCTCACACACACACACACACACCAAATTAACGGTGCAAATTTTCATAGCTGGGAAGACCTGACTGTGAGGATCACAACAAACTGGAAAATTCTTCAAGAGACGGAAATACCAGACCACCTGACCTGCCTCTTGAGAAATCTGTATGCAGGTCAAGAAGCAACAGTTAGAACTGTACATGGAACAACAGACTGGTTCCAAGTCAGGAAAGGAGTACATCAAGGCTACATATTGTCACTTTGCTTATTTAACTTATATGCAGAGTACATCATGCGAAATGTCAGGCTGGATGAAGCACAAGCTAGAATCAAGACTGGTGGGAGAAATATCAAAACCTCAGATATGCAGATGACACCACCTTTATGGCAGAAAGCGAAGAGAAACTAAAGAGGCTCTTGAAAGTGAAAGAGGAGAGTGAAAAAGCTGACTTAAAACTCAACATTCAGAAAACTAAGATCATGGCATCCGGTCATCACTTCATGGCAAATAGATGGAAAAACAATGGAAACAGTGACAGACTATTTTCTTGAGATCCAAAATCACTGCAGATGGTGACTGCAGCCATGAAATTAAAAGATGCTTGCTCCTTGGAAGAAACCTAGATAGCATATTAAAAAGCGAGACATTCCTTTGCCAACAAAGGTCCATCTAGTCAAAGCTATGGTTTTTCCAGTAGTCATGTATGGATATGAGAGTTGGACTATAAAGAAAGCTGAGTGCTGAAGAATTGATGCTTTTGAACTGCAGGTTTGGAGAAGACTCTTGAGAGTCTCTTGGACTGCAAGGAGATCCAACCAGTCCGTTCTAAAGGAGATCAGTCCTGAATGTTCATTGGAAGGACTGATGCTGAAGCTGAAACTTCAATACTTTGGCCACCTGATGAAAAGAACTGACTCATTGGAAAAGACCCTGATGCTGGGAAAGATTGAAGGCAAGAAGAGAAGGGGACGACAGAGGATGAGATGGTTGGATGGCATCACCGACTCGATGGACATGAGTTTGAGTAAGCCCCGGGAGATGGTGATGGACAGGGAGGGCTGGTGTCCTGCAGTCCATGGGGTCGCAAAGGGTCAAACACAACTGGGGAACTGAACTGAACTGGGAAGATCAAGGTGCTGGGTGGCTCCTGGCCACAAGGGGGCGTAGTCTCCCTAGTTCTGGACTAAGGAGAGGCCTCTGATGACCCCACGGTGCCCAGGCTCAGCCTAGCAGGGACTTCAATCCTCTCCTGTAGGCAGCCCAGGTGCAGGGGTTTGATGGACAACAGGCCACTCCTCTCTGGGCAGCTCCCACAGTGGGTACGTCTGGGGTGCAGAAGGCCAGGAGCGGTCAGGCTGGGAGGAGGTCCTGTTCAAATTACAGACTGTGGCAGGAGTGCTGTGTTGGCAGCTTCACCCGGGAGCCAGGAGGGCGGTGGTGTCTGGGGCATGACCTTGGGTGGCTGGGGTGCTGGTTAGGGTGTCGGGCAGAGCCTGGCTGGTGACGCGGAGAGCGTGTGGGTGTGGCAACCACAACAGAGATGGGGGCCCCAAGGGGCCTGTGGGATCCACTGTGCTGCCCTGCCTGCCCTGCCAGCCCTGCCCAGCCCAGCTGGAACCGGGATTGTGTGCTGTGGTCCAGGCAGAGACCACGGTTTTCATTAGATCCTCTACGGTCTGGCGTTACCTTCTCTGAAAGTAAGTCTTCTGCAGTCAAGCTGAATAGCTGCTCTTCCTCCAAATGACTTGCCCTTTGCTTCATTCACGTATTCATTCTCTTACTCATACCAGGCCATCAACCTGTACTGAGTGTGACCTATAGCCAGGCACCATGGAGATATAAGATGATGGGCCCCCACGGACACGTATGTTGTGCCACCATATCTTTTTTTTTTTTCATTCTTTTTAAAAAATACTTATTTGGTGGCACCAGGTCTTTGTTGCATCATGCGGGATCTTTTATTTACAGCATGGGAGATTTAGCTCCCTGACCAAGAGTCGAAGCTAGGCCCTCTGCATTGGAAGCTCAGAGTTTTAGCCACTGGACCACCAGACAAGTCCTATGTCTCCATATTCCATATTTTTATTCATGCTTTTCTCCCCATCACCCTCAGTCTGACCGGGTTTTACCATCTCTTGGAGACTTCCTCAAACCTCACCAGCTCCAGGAAGTCCCTTCTGATTACTCCAAAGGGAGTAAAAGTACCTGGTTTGTCCCATTCACTGTCACATCCTGAATGCCTAACACCATCCCTGGTGTAAGGAAGGGCTCAATGTCTGTCGATTTTAATGAATGAGGTGATCTTGTCTGCCTCAGATTTCACAGTCCAGATTGCCTAAAACTTTCACTTGGCAAGTCATCAGGTCCTGCCTGTGACATCTCTCCTACTTAACTGCTGTGTTTATTACCACCCGATGCTTTGTGGCTGGGTTAGGCAGGTCTCTTAAGTAACAAGGGATGGGAAGGAATTTATTGGCTCATTTAAACACATACTAGGAGATGGGCAGGAAGGGTTGAGCCTACCTTACGAGATGACCTGGCTTCCCTGAGAGCTCAGTTGGTAGAGAATCCGCCTGCAGTGCAGGAGACCCTGGTTTGATTCCTGGGTCGGGAAGATTCCCTGGAGAAGGGAAAGGCTACCCCACTCCAGTATTCTGGCCTGGAGAACTCTATGGACTGATAGTCATGAGGTCACAAAGAGTCAGACATGACTGAGTGACTTTCACTTTCACTTTCTTAGGGGACAGCAGCAATCTGGGACTTTATCAGGATACCCTGCTATTCATGATGGCTTTTCTCTTTGATATCTTCATCCCTTGCTTTGGCAAACAGGCTTTATCCATCCAGAAGATGGCTGTCAGTGGTCCGAACTTACATCCTTCAAGCTCACCAAATCCAGGAAGAATAGGAATTTCCTCTCCAGCTCCAATTTTGAAATTCTGGTAAAAACTCTGCTAGACTTTTTAAAAAATTTTTCCTTACCTTTCTCTTGGACCAGTCACTGTAACCAGGGGCGATTTAGGTTGATTGGCAGCCCTTACATGATTGGCTGAGTTGGACTAGGAAAAGGGCAGTTGATCCTCCAAAAGCTGATTGAGAAAAACAGATGTGGCCTTTGGGAAGAGCTGAGGCCACCGCCCTGATGGGTATCCACAACAGTGGTGGCAGTGTGTTCTCATGTACCAGTATATTCCCTGATACTGGGGAAACATCCATGTACATAGTGCCTTTGCTGATAACCAAAGCTGGATCAGTGCTGGCTCATTTACAGGTAAAGGAGTTTAGTGTCTTGTTTTGTTTGGGGCTGAAATCCCCGGTGGATCTTCCCTGTGCTTTGCATGAGCTGTCTGTCCTGTCATGGCTGCTGTGGGTGGGTCGTCAGTCTGAGTGCAAAACTGGAGAGAATCCTGGAACCCGTGTTATGACTTGAGCTGTCACTTCTGGTTTTCCTTCTGGGAAAATCTTCCAGGCTGAGCAGTGTGAGTAATATTGGCTTTTTGTCTCAAAAAGGAGAATGGCTCTAAGATTGGTTTTTCTATTTGTGTTTGTTTGTTTTGGTCGAAAGCAGAGATAGCAATTTTGTAAGATGGAGTCTTGCTAGGATGGTCTCAGGAATGGAGCCTTCTGAAAAGATATTGTTCAGTTGCTAAGTGAGTGACTCTTTGCCACCCCACGAACTGCAGCACACCAGGCTTTCCTGCCCTTCCCATCTCCCAAACTCATGTCCTTTGAGTTGGTGATGCCATCCAGCCATCTCATCCTCTGTTGCCTCCTTTCAAAAGATGAGGCACTCCTATCAGAAGAGCATGAGGCTTTCAATAGCCCTATTGGGTAATGTTATTGTATCTATTTTTTTTGATGAGGAAACTGAGGCCCAGTGATGGTAGCATGATCACAGAGCTCTAGGAGGTGGGGAGCAAAACCTGTCTGGATGGGGAGCCATGTGCCAGAGGCTTTGTATATCTCATATGATTTAATCTGCACCGCAGTCCTCTGAGACCAGAACAAGATGACAGGCTTGGAAAATTTTAAATGCCTTGCCGAGGGTCAGTAGGTCTGGGATTCATTAATTCAAAAGCCCGTATTATTTTCTCTTCCTTATACTGCGTGACCTGGCCCAGGTCACTTTATCTCCGTGTGCTTCCATTTCATAATCTGTAGTACGTGAATAATTAGTAGAGACCTCCTGGGTTTGTTGGGAGGGTTAGATGAATGCGTAGAGGACCTATTGTTATTGTTGTTATTATTATGTCACAAGACCTCCCTCCGGGTCACAAGTCAGGCCACTCCCTTTTACAGAAAAACCAGATTCCATGGGAGCCCCTTCCTGGCCCAGGTGCTCCTGAGGCCCGGCTGCAGGTGCCTGGGAACGTTTGCAGCCAGGAGCCAGGGAACAAAGGCTCCAGGTGCCGGGTGACGCTGTGTCTGGCGGCAGGCCTGTTTCCTGCTCGATCAGGTTGCTCTCAGCTGGCCCAGCTCCTGGAGCTGACCGCCTCATCTCCCCCCCTATCCCTGCCAGCTGAGGGCTGAGCGCTGGCCTGGTGATGCAGGACAGGGCCCGGCTGGACAAGGCCCTTCCTTTCTGGAGCCCGGCCCAGCGATCTCACTGGCTGGCGCAGGGAGCCTTGGGGCACTGGGCCCATCTTCTTGCTCTCTTTCCATCCTCCGTCTAGGGGGTGGCCCGGTGGGGCGGAGAGAGGCTGGGCCCGGGGGGCAGGATCCGAGACCGGGGTTGAATGCCAGCCTGGGAAGGAAATAGTGGGTCCCCCAGGCAAGTGACTTTCTCTCTACCTCTCAGTTTCCCTAGTAGGAACTAGGGACCCCATGGACTGTTCAGGAGGTTGGGCTGGTTCCTGGATAAAGCCCTTGAAGGCCCCAAACATTTCTTGGGGCCCCCAACACAGCCTGTGAGAGACAGAACTTCCAACCCTTTGGAGGCTGAGCATAGTACAACACAAAACGAGATCCTGTGTCATTCCCCTCTCCAGAAAACACGCTGCAAGCCCTGGCTTGTGGCCCTGCCTGCCCTATCCCCCTGCAGCTCCGAGCCATCAGCTTCTCCAGGTTCTGTGAACAGGAGTCTCTCTGCTTCGGGACTTTTGCGCTGGCCGTCCCTTTGCGCTGGACACTTCGTGCTCTGGGTCTTCTCAGGGCTGTCCTTGTCACTTGGATCCTAGTTCTCAGGTGTCGCCTCCTCAGGGAAGCCCTCTTTGGTCACCCCCTAACCTAGCCCCTGTCTCATCCCTCCCTAACAACCTCATCCTGTTTCACTCACTCGAAACACTCACCTCTCTCTGAAGCTCTGTGTGTGTGTGTGTGTGTGTGTGTGTGTGTTAGTCATGCAGTTGTGCCAGACTTCTTTGTGACCCCATGGACTGTAGCCTGCCAGGCTTTTCTGTCCTTGCTTTTAATTTGTCTCCCTTTCTGTTGTCTGCCACTCCGCTGGAATATAAGCTCCAAGAGGGAAGGGTCTTGTCTTTATTTCTTTTTGCTGCCTCCCCAGCTCTAGAACAGTCCCTGGTGCTCAGGGATTGTCTCTAGATACCCGCTCTGTAAAACTCACTTTAAAAAATATATTTATTTATTTGGCTGTCCTGGGTCTTAGTTGCAGCATGCAGGATCTTTAGTTGTAGCAAGTGGGATCTTGTTCCCTGACCAAGGATCAAACTCAGGCCTCCTGCACTGGGAGGGTGGACTCTTAGCCACTGGACCACCAGGGAAGTCCTATATAAGACTCACTTAAAATTTATATTATTATTATTTATGTATTTGGCTGCTCAAGGGATATTTTAGTTGTAGCATATGGGGTCTAGTTCCTGGACCAGGGACAGAACCCAGGCCCCTGCATGGGGAGCACAGCGGCTTTTGGCCACTAAGGCCACCAGGGAGGTCCCAAGACCCACTTTTGAATGAAGGTCTCGGTGTCCCTCATGCCTCTGCGGTCTGGGCAGTGGACCGGAGCTGTAGTGAGGGAGCTCTGCGGGTATGAAGTTGCTTTGGATTTCCAAAACACTTTCATACGCAGTGCCTCATCTAAACCACATGTCACACCTACCTGTAAGACAGGTCGGGCAAGATCAGAAGCCCCGTTTTATAGATGAGAAAATTGAGGTGCCCAGAGGCTTAAGGAACATGCCTAAGGTCATATGCGTCATAGGTGCCAAACCAGGACTAGAGACCTCAGAAACTCTTTTCAGGACTCCAGACCAGATGTGAGAATGTCTTAAAAGAGAAAAATCCACATTCCAAACCTATTTTTCCCTTAGGTTGTCTTACAGATAAGCACATACTCAGAATTACTGTATGAGGGGGTAGTGCTCTGATCGCCAACATTCTTTTTCTCATTTTATTTTTTTAAAAATTCTTTTTTAATTGAAGTATGCTGCTACTGCTACTGCTGATAAGTCGCTTCAGTCGTGTCCAACTCTGTGCGACCCCGTAGACGGCAGCCCACCAGGCTCCCCTGTCCCTGGGATTCTCCAGGCAAGAACACTGGAGTGGGTTGCCATTTCCTTCTCCAGTGCATGAAAGTGAAAAGTGAAAGTGAAGTTGCTCAGTCATATCCGACTCTTCACAACCCCATGGACTGTAATCTACCATGGGATTGTGAGGGATCTACCTCCGTCCATGGGATTTTCCAGGCAAGAGTACTGGAGTGGGGTGCCATCACCTTCTCCAATTGAAGTATAGCTGATTCTAAGTTCTTCTTGAGCTCTGTGATCTATATGTAACCCTTGAGTCACAGGGAAACTCTAAAGTATGCCCTCTTTCTGGCTGAGAAACCCCAGTTTCTCCCCTCCCATGGAATTATAGCAGTGCCTCTAAATAGTACAGGCTTCCCAGGTGGTGCTAATGGTAAAGAATCCACCTGCTACTGCAGGAGACGTGAGAGACTGGGGTTGGGAAGATCCCCTGGAGGAGGGCATGGCAGCCCACTCCAGTATTCTTGCCTGGAGAATCCACGGACAGAGGAGCCTGGCGAGCTACAGTCCACGGGGCTCAGAGTCAGACATGGCTGAAGCAACTTAGCACGCACCACTGAAGAGAAAGGATGGAAAGAGGTCTTGATAGGCATGTGACCATTGTCGTCAGTCAAATCACTCTGGGAATGTAAAGCAGGTAAAACCGGAGTCAGCCACTCATAGACCCTCCACTGGGGGGCCATTCAAAATTACGAATGTGATGAGTCATTTGACACCCTCCAATGAAAGAGACCAACAGTTCTAATCCTCTTGGCACTCTCTTTGAACAGCTCTCATTTTTCTCAAGCTCCCTTCCCCAAAGATCGTTTGGTGGCACTCGGAAGAAAACTGAGAGGTGAGATGACTTGTTTATGGATAATTGTCAGTGAGTCAGAACTCACACAGAGCTCTGGAGTTTCCAGGCCGTTAACTTATCTTCCTGAACGTATGAGTCAGGGTCAGTTCAGCCCAGGTTGCACAGGTACGTGCTTCCCTGCCCTGTTCTTCCTGGCCAGCACCCAGCCTTCACGCATGCACACAGACAGGTGCCCTTCAGCCTCCTCCTCTGTACATCCTGGGAGGGGTGCAGGCAGCCTGGCTTATTCATCTCTCTTCAGGAGGTGCCCTCAGCCCTCTTAAGAGGCCTGAGCTCAGGCTGGAAACTAACCGCAAGATCTGAACCAAAAAAAGAGAAAGTAAATAGTAATCCTTCCTTTCCCATAAATGTTGCAACAGCCTAGCTGTAGCTTGGAGCGGGTATTTCGAGAATAACCAGAAACAACCAACATATCTCTCAATAGTTGTCAGCTATAAAACATTATGGTATATTCAGGACTAGAATACTATGAAGCTGTTAAAATTAATGAAATAGGGGCTTCCCTAGTGGCACAGTGGATAAGCGTCCACCTACCAGTGCAGGGGACACAGGTTGGATCCCTGGTCCAGGAGGATCCCACATGCCTCGGAGCAACTAAGCCAGTGTTCCACAGTAAGAGAAGCCACTGCAGTGAGAAGCCCGCACGCTGCAACTTGAGTAACTCCCACTCGCCACAACTAGAGAAAGCCCGAGGACAGCAAGTAAGACCAAGTGGTGCAAAAAAAAAATCAAAAAACAGAAAAAGAATAAAAGAAATTGCATAGCAGGGTGTGTATTATGCTCCCAATTGTGTGAATGTGTATTATGACTTTTTTTTAACTTTTCATTTTGTACTGGGGTATAGATGATTAAGAGTTGGACCCGACTGAGCGACTTCACTTTCATTTCTTGCTTTCATGCACTGGAGAAGGAAATGGCAACCCACTCCAGTGTTCTTGCCTGGAGAATCCCAGGGACGGGGGAGCCTGGTGGGCTACCGTCTATGGGGTCGCACAGAGTTGGACATGGCTGAAGCGACTTAGCAGCAGCAGCAGCATAGATGATTAACAATGTTGTGATAGTTTCAGATGAACATCGAAGAGACTCAGCCATCTATACATGTATCCATTCTTCCCCAAACTCCCCTCCCATCCAGGCTGCCATATAACATTGTGCAGAGTTCCCTGTGCTAGACAGTAGGTTCTTGCTGGTATCCATTTATGACTCATTTTTTTAAATTATAAATAGATATCTTCTTAAAGGATAAAAACTTCAGAAGAATTTAGACAAAGACATGAAACTCCCCATCACCACTTGCAGCAGTCAGGATAGACTAGGATATGAGGTGGTAACAAACACCTCTAAACATCTTTGGCTTAAAACAACCAAGATTTATTTCTTGCCCATGCTTGAATTCCCAGTGCGGCTTGCATAGGCTCAGGACTTTGTTGTCAGCACGTTAGTCATCATTAGACTTTCCTGAAGTCGCCATCCCCACAGAGGCTTCAGGGTTCACCACTGCCATGGAAGAAGGCATGAGAACCACATAGGGGTTCTCAAATCCCCCCCAAAGGGACAGGTGTCACTTCCCCCTCACATTTCACTGGCCAGAGCAACTCATGTGGCTGCACCTGACTTCCAGAGAGTATAGTCCTCCTATGTATCCAGAAAAAGGAGGCTAGAAATACTGGTGAGCCTGGGTAATGTCTACCATGCACCACAAACCGGCTACATCTTTTGAGGCTTTTGTGTTTACATTGATATACATACTAGTTCTGCAGTAATTTTAAAGTAAAACACAGGTTTGGTAGTAAGACAGACCTAGGTTTGAATCCCAAATAGGTTAATCATCTGATGTGTTCCTTTAGACAAGATCTTGATCTGCCCAAGACTCAGCTTTCCCACCTGTACCTGCTTCCTTGGAGAAGGAAATGGCTTCCCACTCTAGTATTTCCACCTGGAGAATTTCATGGACAGGGGAGCCTGGCGGGCTACAGTCCATGATTTTGCAGAGCCTGCACCTGCCTTCTGGGCTGACGTAGAGATGAAATGTAATAGTGGAAATGAATCCTATAATAAACAGTACCTTACACAAGTAGTGCTATCTAACTAGGAAATATAAAGAGTACTTGAGGGTGATTGTTTAGTGGGCTAGAATTCAGGTGGACAAGGAAATATGGGGAAAGAAAGCCCCTTTCCATCTATCAGATGGAAAGTATATGGATCAGTTTCTTGTGTGTCCCATGGCCCCAGACATGCTGTGGGCTTGGAGATGAGAGCATCTTATTAGCCAGGCTACTGCCTGCTTAGATGCAGCCAAGGGTCAGGTGCAAAATATCTGCCCTGCATCAACCGGCCCCATTCGGCCCACCTGGGTTCTGCTTCTTCCCATCTGAAGCTGAGTGTGCTGGTGAGGGAGAACACTTTCTATTCAAAGGAGGGCCAGCCTTCATATTAAATCTGTTTGAGGAAATAACGATCATCACAGCATTTGTAGAGGACAGTTTTGCAGCATGTATCAACCCTTTGATGCAGCAGTCCTCAGTGAGGAATTTATCCTAAGAAAATGACAGAACAAGTGAGTAAAGATGGATCTGAATTACTCATAATGGAAAACTGAAAACCTAAATGTCTTGACATAGGGGATGAAACAAACTATAGAATGCTTCGTTTATCCAGCTATATCCAGACGTGAAAGGATGTCAATTTGTCCATTGAAAAATTACATGAGAAAGAGCAATATATACGTAAAACTGTGGATGGATGAATACATAGATAGATCTCCTATGATCTCATTGTTGAAAAGAATATATAGGGAATTCCCTGGTGATTTCCTGGTGGTGATGACTATGCTTTCACTGCTGAGGGCCCAGATTCAACTCCTGTTTCAGATTCAATCTCACAAACTACTTAGCTGGGCAAAAAAAAAAAAAAAGTATATGAATATATACCTTATATGTGCTTTGACATTCCGAAAGGATAAATGTCAGAATATTAGCAATTATTTCCTGCAGGGGGGTAGAAAAGTGAAAGTTAAAGTCCTTCAGTTATGTCTCTTTGTGACCCCATGGACTGTCGCCCACCAGGTTCCTTTGTCCATGGAATTCTCCAGGCAAGAATACTGGAGTGGGTAGCCATTCCCTTCTTCAAGGAATCTTCCAGACCCAGGGATCAAAGTCAGGTCTCCTGCTTTGCAGGCGAACTCTTTACCATCTGAGCCACCAGGAAAGGCAGAATATTAGCAATTATTTCCTCCAGGGAGTAGAAAGAGTAGGAATTTTTTTCTTCGCACAAAGAACATAATTAAGTAGTAAAAGGCCAAGTTATTTAACTGTGTCTCCAGTTACATTTTATGATCAATCAATCTTGAATGCAAGCTGCTCACCTCTGGAGAGGACTTGGCCCTTGTCTGGGAGTCAGAAAACCTTGGGGTGTGTGTGCTGTGTGTGACCTTGGGCAAGTTACCTGGGATGGGAAGCATTTGTATGAACTTTTTACAAATAGATACAGACACACAGAAAGGCTTGTACCTGAGATCCCATACTCATGGCCCCTGAACTGCATTTTGAATCCAGAGTTTTCCTGATTTGGGGTCAGGATACTCTTACATTACATCACAGCCACCCCTCTCTGAGTCTCATCTCTAAAATGACAGGGTCAGAATACAGTCCCTTTCAGCTGAAAAGATTCAGTGTCTGCAGGAAGTCACCCCTCCCCCATCATTCCTGGTGTATCACAGGCCCCAGAGTTGGTATGCGTGCCCTGTTCATCAGATGCCAGCCTTCCCCAGGGGAAGGGACTCCAGGCTGGGGGTTGGAGAGAGCTCCTGGCCTGCCTAGAGCCATCTAGAGGGGGCAGGGGGTGGGTGGGTGTGCTCTCTGGCCAGGCATCTGGCTGGGTGCCTGCAGAACCGGGCGAAAATTGCCCACGAGGGCTGGCTGGGAGCCCAAGAACTTGTTGTCTTTCCCTTTAAACAGACACAGGCTGTCTGTTAAGATTCTGGAAACATCTGACCTTTCGCAGAGCATCTCAGGCAGGGCTGGAGGGCGGTCCTTCCCTTTCTGTAAGTGCTTTAACCCTTTCCACACAATCCTGGACAACATCCTAACAACCACAACAAAAAAGGAGATCGATTTCCAAGGAACATGAAAGGTTTGCTGGGTCTCTCTTCTTTGGATTGTCTGAGGGGCAGAGAAGAGATTTTGAACCCAGATGTCTCCTGTATCACTTGCTCAGTTCCTGGTCTCAGGAGCCTGAGCTTAGAGGGAGGTGAGGGGCTGAAAGGAGAACAGAAGGGCCTGGTACTTCAGGGTGGGAGTGGGAACTGCTCCTCTGACTGACCAAACAGCATATTCCTTCATATTTCCTACGAAGGTTTACATTTGTGTACAAGCAGGGCACCTGCTGGATATCAGGCAGTGTGTGAGGTGATACGAGGCCAGCACAATGGCAAACAAACCCAGAGAGAAATGTTCTATGCCTTCTGAAAGGTTCATTTTCTGGGAGAGAGTGTGCGTGTGTGTGCGCTCACTCAGTCGTGTCCGACTCTTTGCGACCCCATGGACGTACCCCTCCAGGCTCCTCTGTCCATGGGATTCCCCAGGCAAGAATCCTGGAGTGGGTTGCCATTTCCTTCTCCAGGGAATCTTCCCAACCCAGGGACTGCACCCACTTCTCTTGCATCTGCTGTTGGCAAGCGGATTCTTTACTATTGTGCCACCTGGGAAGCCCTCTGAGGGAGTGGGCTATGATAAAATAATCCCAAGCACAGGGACCTCCCTGGTAGCCCAGTGGTTAAGAATCCACCTTCCAGTGTAGTCCCTGGCTAGGGATCTAAGATCCCACATGCCATGTGGTCAAAATATTAAAAAATTAAAAAAATATATTTTTTTAATTGAAAAAAAAGTTAAAAAAATAACCACAAGCTCAAATGTCAAATGACAATAGGGTAAAGTGCTAGGAAGAAGACAAATGGTGCTGAGTCTCCGATGGTGGAGATATAATATGGGAAGGTCAGCAGAGGCTTTCCTGAGGAGACCTGGGATCAAGGGTTCAAAGGGTTACCGCTTGATGACTGAGCACAACCCCTGCAGGCAGCACACAGAAGCTTATTAAAATGCAGGACCTCAGTCCCCATTCCAGGTCTTCCGAATCTAAATCTGCATTTTAATCAGATCCCCCTGGTGATCCCTGGGTCAGGAAGATCCCCTGGAGATGGCTGCTCACTCCAATATTCTTGCCTGGAGAATCCCATGGACAGAGGAGCCTGGAGGGATACAGTCCATGGGGTTGCAAAATATTGGACATGACTCAAGCAACTTAACACTGATGCATGTACCCAGGTGACCCGGCTATATATGAAAGTTTGAGAAGCATCGCTAAGGGTTGGACTAGGAGTTCCCAGTCTCGGTGTAGCTTGAAACTGGAGGAGAACCTTCCTGGTAAGAGCTCTGGGATGGGAAGGAGCAGGCAGTGGGATGCCAGGGATGGGAGTCAAAGGCTATTAATGTACATATGTATAGTGGACCCAGGAACAACAACAAGAATTTGAAATGTGAAGGTCTGCTTATATGTACATTTTTTTCAAAAATATGTACAATACTACATAATCTGTGGTTAGTTGAATATGGGGATATAGAATCATGGATTGTCATCGTCATTTAATCCCTAAATTGTGTCTGACTTATGAAATTAAAAGACGCTTGCTTACACCTTGGAAGAAAAGTTATGACAAACCTAGATAGTATATTCAAAAGCAGAGACATTACTTTGCCGACTAAGGTCCATCTAGTCAAGGCTATGGTTTTTCCAGTAGTCATGTATGGATGTGAGAGTTGGACTGTGAAGAAGGCAGAGCATCGAAGAATTGATGCTTTTGAACTGTGGTGTTGGAGACGACTCTTGAGAGTCTCTTGGACTGCAAGGAAATCCAACCAATCCATTCTGAAGGAGATCAGCCCTGGGATTTCTTTGGAATGAATGATGCTAAAGCTGAAACTTCAGTACTTTGGCCACCTCATGTGAACAGTTGACTCATTGGAAAAGACTCTGATGCTGGGAGGGATTGGGGGCAGGAGGAGAAGGGGATGACAGAGGATGAGATGGCTGGATGGCATCACCAACTCGATGGACTTGAGCCTGAGTGAACTCTGGGAGTTGGTGATGGACAGGCAGGCCTGGAGTGCTGCGATTCGTGGGGTCACAAAGAGTCGGACCTGACTGAGTGACTGAACTGAACTGAACTGAACTTCAACCTCATGGACTATAACACACCAGTCCATATAGCTTCTCTGTCCGTGGAATTCTCTAGGCAACTATACTGCAGTGGGTTGCCATTTCCTTCTCCAGGGGATCTTTCTGACCCAGGGATTGAACTTGTGACTCCTGTGTCTCCTGCATTGGCAGGCGGATTCTTTAACTCTGAGTCACCTGGGAAGCCAAGGAGGCTCAGAGGGAGTATGCTAAAGAGGAAAGCTGGAAGGAAAAGAGACTGTGCCAGAGAAAGTGATTCCTGAGCTGAGGACCTTGGTAATGGAGCCAATGACTTCCAGCAAATGGGAGAGGCGGCTGAGGTGACTGAGAGAGGTCACTGAGACCTGAGAAACCAGATTAGGACGTGTCTTCCACGTGGATGCTGAAGTCATCAGGGACAACGACAGGGCTTCAGCTGGAGAGAAAAATGGGGAGCCACGTGCCAAAGTCTCCAGTGACGACAGGGGAGTGGCCGGGAGGTGGGTGGACAACCTCAGGGCATTTACCAGAGGATGGAAGAGTGTGGTTCAGGAGAGCCATGGGGATGTGATCCTGAAATGTGTGGATGTGGATTTATGATCCAAGAGACCCAGGGGAGATGGGGGTGATGTGTAGGATGGAGGAGAGCCAAGAAGTGCCCGGTATTATGCAGGATGCCAGTGAGGCAGGGAAAAAACCTAGTGAGGTAAAGGTTTTAAGTATATAGCAGTTGTTCTCATTTTTTAAAAAAATTTGTTTCTGTCTCTTCTTTCTTTTTTCTATTTTAAAATTATTTTTCTTATTTTTTTTTTTCTTTTTTCTTCGGCAGTTTTCTTTTTCCACCTGTAGCAGTGGTATCATCTCATCGCTTGGAAACTTATTAGATATATAAACTTTAGGGTCCCATCTGTATCAGCTGGGTGGGGCCCGGAAATCTGTGCTACTTTTTATTTATTTATGGCTTGGACTTTGTTCCGAGGGCTTTCTCTAGTTGCAGTGAGCGGGGGACACTCTCTAGTTGTGGTGCGTGACTTTCTCAATGTGGTGACCTCTCTTGTGGGCATGGGCTGTGGTGTGCAGGGACTTCAGTAGTTGAGGCACGTGGGCTCTAGAGCTTGGGGTCAGTAATTGTGGTGCACGGCTTTAGTTCCTTGTGGCATGTGGGATCTTCCCAGACTAGGGATCAAACCCATGTCCCCTGCATTGGCAGGTGGATTCTTAACCACGGGACCACTGGAAAAATCTGAAATCTGTGCTTTTTAAAAAGAAAATCTACTGAAGTATAGTTGATTTACAATGTTGTGTTAATTTCTGCTATACAGTAAAGTGACTCAGTTTTACGCATATATTCTTTTTTGTATTCTTTTCCACTACGGTTTATCACAGGATATTGAATATACATATTCTGTGCTGTACAGTAGGACCTTGTTGTTTAGCCATCCTATAGACAATAGTTTGAATCTGCTAATCCCAAACTCCCAGTTCTTCCTTCCTCCACTCCCTTCCCCTTTGGCAACAAGTCTGTTCTCCATGTCTGTGAATCTGTTTCTGTTTCGTAAATATGTTCATTTGTGTCATATTTTAGGTTCTATATGTTGATATACGTGACATCATATGGCATTTGTCTTTCTCTTTTTGACTGACTTTGCTTAGTATGAAAATCTCTAGGTGCGTCCATGTTGCTTCAGATGGCATTAGTTCATTCTTTTCATGGCTGAGCAGTGTTCCATTGCATGTGTGTCTTTGTGTGTGTGTTGCCTGTGTGTATCACATCTTTTTTATCCACTCATCTGTCCATGGGCATTTAGGTTGTTTCCATATCTTGGCTAGTGTAAGCAGTGTTTCTATGAACATAGTGGTTCATGTATCTTTTTGAATTATAGTTTTGTTTGGGTATATGCCCCCTGGCATAGGAAATGGCAACCCACTCCAGTATTCTTGCCTGGAAAATTCCACGAACAGAAGAACCTGGCTGGCTGCAGTCCATCAGGTCATAAGGAGTTGGACACAACTGAGCGACTGAACACTGGGTATATGCCCAAGAGTGAGAAGCAATCTGTGCTTTTAACAAGCTTTTTGGTGATTTTTATACATGTTCGGGAGCCACAGGAATATGGTAATGGGAAAAGTGATTCGCTTTATGAAAAAAAAAAATGAATCTCATGAAATCTACCACCACATGAAAAAGTGAATTTTGGGTTAAAGACCTAACTGTATCCAGAAGACTATGAAGTTAATAATATAAAATATTGAAGAATATCTTTGTGACCTTGGGGTAGGAATTAACTTATTAAGAAAAATTTCAGAAGCATAAACCATAAGGCAAAAAAAAAAAAAATCGATTAATTTGATTACTGCCAGAGTATGAGTTCATTGACAAGGTTAACAAATGACAAAATTGGGAGAATATATTTCTGATATCAAAGCCAACAAAGAACTAATATCTAGATTCAAAATATACTAGGAATTTCTGCAAGTCAATAAGAAAATCTTCTTGCAAGTCAAATGGCAGGAAAATGGGCAAAGATAAAAAGGTGCTTAACAGGAGAAATTTAAAAGTTAACAAATACAGGAGGATATGTTAAGATGTATTAGAAATCAGAGAAATATAAATTAAACCAATAGCTGTTAGCAATTTTAGTTATAATAGCCCCAAACTTCCCAAAGAGGAAACAACCCAAAAGTCCATTAGTAGGTGAACCAAACTGATATTCATACAATAAATACTACTCAATGATTAAAAAAAAAAAGAATGGACTATTGATACATCTCTCAAAAACATTATGCTTAGTGAAAGCAGTCGGACACAAGAGTACATACTGTATGCTTCTATTTGTATGGAGTTCTAGAAGAGGCAGAAAAATTTAGTGATAAAAATCAGATCACTGGTTGTGGGAGATGGGGAGGATAGACTGATGACAAAGGGCATAGGGAACACTTAGGGTTGATGGGACTGATTTGTGTTTACAGGTATATCCACTGGTCAAAATTTAAGGAAATGAGTGTAAAATGTGTCACTATCATTGTGTGTAAATTATGCCTTGGTAAACTTGGAGAGGGGCATGGCAACCCACTCCACTGTTCTTGCCTGGAGAATCTCATGGACAGAGGAGCCTGGCGGGCTACAGCCCATAGGGCCACAAAGAGTCAGAAATACCACTGAAGGCATTTAGCACGCATGCATGCAGGCAAACTTAATTTTAAAAATAAAATGTTGGCTCAGTGGTAAAGAATCCACCTGCCAATGCAGGAGACACAAGTTCAGTCCCTGATCCAGGAGGATTCCACGTGTCTTGAAGCAACTAAGCCACAACTACTGAAGCCTATGTGCCTATGCTCCAAGACAAGAGAAGCCACCGAAATGAGAAGCCTGAGTACCACAGCGAATAGAAACCCCTGTTCACCACAACTAGACAAAGCCCGAGCAAAGCGAAGACCCAGTCCGCCAAAAATAAATAAATAATTTTTGTTTAAATAGAAGAAATAATAAAGAGATTACAAAATACAGTGTTAAAACTTCATATTTAGACTGGAAAAGTTAGGCAGCTGGAGAATGCTAGGAGTTGGCAGAGGGCAGGGGTCCATGGCTGGTGGGCATGTGGGCAGGGTGCCCTGTGACCCACAGCAAGTCATACCCTTAGAAGAATCTGCAAGAGATTCTCACTTGGCCCCCATGGCAAAGAGGGAAAAAGACAGTCACGGCAGACTTCTTTATGGGGGTGGGAGGTTGTAGGCAGTTCGGGGAGTAGATGGATAAAATGTGGTAGAGCCACACTTGGGAATACCCTGCAGCAGCTAGAAGCAGTAGATGAGATGTGTCCAGGGCTTCCCTGGTGGCTCAGTGGTAAAGCATCCGCCTGCCAATGCAGGAGACACGGGTTCCATCCCTGATCTGGGAGGATCCCACATGTAGTGGAGCAGCTAAGGGCAGTACGACTACTGAACCGGGGAGCCACAGCTGCCGAGCCCACGTGCCCTGGAGGCTGTGCTCCGCAACAAGAGAAGCCGCTGCAGTGAGAAGCCCATGCTCGCCGCAACTAGAGAAAAGCCCAGGCAGTAACAAAGACCCACCTGGCACAGCCTCAAAAAATGTTTTTAAAAGATGTGTCCAGAGCAGTACGAATGGGTCTGTGGAATAAACAAACAAACAAACAAAAGAACAGAATGAGGTGTATGATAAAATGCTGTTTATGTAAATTAAAACAGTCCAATTAGAAAATGAGCCACAGATGCTTTGCTAAGGAGGAGATAGGGATGGCAAATAAGCACCTGAAAAGATGTTAATCATCATTAGCCATTAGGCAAATGCAAATTAAAACCATTAAAACCGCAATGAGGCCCTGCTATGCAATTATTAGGAGGGCCATAATAGAAAATCGTGATAACAACAACTGCTGGCAAGGAGGTGGAGAAACTGGATCTCTTATTAAATGTATAGCCACCCTGGTAAATAGTGTGGCAGTTTCAATAAAACTATAGCTGCATTTCATAAGACCCAGCAATCCAGGACTTCCCTTGTGGTACAGTGGATAAAAATCTGCCTGCTGATGCAGGGGACATGGGTTTGATCCCTGGCCCAGGAAGATTCCATGTGCCGTGGAGCAACTAAGCCCATGTGCCGCAACTACGGAGTCCACACGCCTAGAACATGTGCTCTGCAATGAAGAGAAGCCCACACTTGCCACAACTACAGAAAGCCCAAGCAAACCAAGGAAGATCTAGTGCAGTCATAAATAAATAAATAAAATGCCTTAAAAAAAAAAAGACCCAGCAATCCCAAATTTGACCTATATCCCAAAGAAATGAAAACTTACATCTATACAAAAACCTGGACATTAATCAGCTTTATCTGTAATAGCCCCAAATTGGAAACAACTCAAATCTCCTAGTGGGTGAACAGTTAAACTCTGGTGCATCCCTACCATGGAATACAAAACAGTAATAAAAAGGAAACAACTGCCCATAGATTACAACAGCATGGATGTATCTCAAGGGCAATATGATGAGTGAGAAGCCAGTCTCAAAGCCAGTCTATTTGCACCTACTGTATAGCACAGGGTACTCTACCCAATAATCTGTTAAGATCTATATGTGAAAAGAATCTACAAAGAGTGGACAGGGACTTCTCTGGTGGTCCAGTGGTTAAGAATCCCCCTTCCAATGCAGGGGATGGGGTTTGATCCCTGGTCCGAGAACTAAGATCCCACATGCCCAGGGCAACTCAGCCCATGTGCCACAACTGCTGAGCACCACAAATGGAGTCCGTTGTCACAAAATGAAATATCCTGCAAGAAACAATGAAGACCCCAAGTGCTGCAACTAAGACCTGATGCAGCCAAACAAGTAAGTAAACAAGTAAAATATTTTTAAAATAAATAAAAAAGTGGATATAAGTGTATGTATATAACAGATTCACTTTGTTCTACAGCAGAAACTAACACAACATTGTAAATCAACTATTCTCCAATAAAAATTAAAAAAGCTTCCATTACATAACATTCTCAAAATGACAGAAATATAGGGATGGAGAAGAGATTAGTGGTTGCCAAGTCCAGGGACCTGAGTGGAGGAGCATGACTATAAAAGGATACCACCAGGGGATCCCCGTAGAGATGGGACCTTGGGTATCTTGACTGTGGTGACGGTTACACTAATTTATTCATGGGGTCAAAATAGCATAGAACTCTACACACACACACACACAACACACATAACTGCAAGAGAAAACTGAATAATAAAGTCTCTATTTAACAGTATGATCCCAATGTCAATCTCTTGGTTTTGCTATCGTACTACAGTTTCACAATTCTAGGGCTTTCCAGGTGGTTCAGTGGTAAAGAATCCTCCTGACGATGCAGGAGAAGCAAAAGACACGGGTTCCATCCCTGGGTTCCCTGGGTCAGAAGATCCCTTGAAACAGGAAACGGCAACCAACTCCAGTATTCTTGCCTGGGAAATCCCAACGATAGAGGAGCCTGGAGGGCTACAGTCCATGGGGTCATAAAAAGAGCTTCAGGACTGAGGATTGAGCACACACACACAGTTGTAGAATGTTACCAATGGAGGAAGCTGGATAAAGAGCTCACGGGACACGTACTATTTTTTGGTAACTTTCTGTGAGTCTATAATTATTTCAAAATTAAAAAAAAATTTTTTTTAAGTACATGTATACAATTCTATAGTATATCTTGCAAGAATGCCCACAAACAAAAGCATATATTACACACCTTAAAATGGTAGCCTGTGGGGGGAGGGGTGGGAGGAGGCGTGGAAAGATAAAAGGAAATGAACAGCGACATTAATCAAGCAACCCTGTGCCGACCATGGTGATAAGGCTGTGAACTGTGACGGCGATTAACTCAAACCTCTCTGCACCTGAGGTCCCACAGCCTGGAAAGGGGGTGGGTGGAGGGGGATCAATAATGTTAAAGATAAGGCCTTTTTAAAGTGCATCAAAGATATTTCCCTTTTTTCTATGAAAAGCTGGAGGAAGCTTGGAGGAGGAAGAGAAGAGGAAAAGGGAGTGGGCAGAAGGGACAGAAAAGGGAGGAGAGAGAAGGAAGAGAAGATGGTGGAGAGCCAAAGGAGGTGAGAGTGAGGTGCCGTGGACAGCTTTCTTTCCTGCAGGCGCTGGGCTGGGCTGGACACAGAAAGGTCAGGGTTGCCTCAAGCCCTCTGGAGCTCTGAGGCCCCACGGGGGAGGGGGCCTGGATTCCAGGAGCTCCTCTGAAGAGCCCGGGCTCAGCAGGACACAACGTGCTCCTCCTGTGCCTGAAACTTGGCAGGGTTGATGTTTTGCATCTCTTCCTGTTCCCTGCTACCCTCAGCAGTGTTTGGAAGGCAGACTTAGTAAAGCCATTGGACTAATTGTTTTAATTAATTAGTTAATTTTTGGTTGCACTGTCTTTGTTGCTCCATGCGGGCCTCCTCTAGTTGCGGTGAACGGGGGCCACTCTTGGTTGCGGTGCACGGGCTTTTCACAGCGGTTGCTTCTCTGGTTGCACAGCACAGGCTCTAGGGTGGGTGGGCTCAGTAGTTGCAGCTTGTGGGGCTTTAGAGCACTGGCTCAGTAGTTGTGGGGCCTGGGCTTAGCTGATCCTCAGCAAGTGGAATCTTCCCGGACCAGGGATCAAACTTGTGTGCCCTGGGTTCTTATTCACTGTACTACCGAAGAAGTCTGATTGGACTATTTTTAAAGCCATTTGCACAAATGAAGCCCACCACCTTAGCTATAAGCACAGCTACTACTAATTGGAGAGTATGAGCAGGAAAGAAAAATACAAGGAAAAAAAGAAAGAAATGATTGAGAGGATTTCCCTGGTAGTCCAGTAGATAAGAATCTGCCTTCCAATGCAAGGGACTTGGGGTCAATCTCTGGTCGGGGAACTAGGATCCCACATGCCTCAGAGCAACTAAGCCCCCATGCTGGAGTGCTGCAACTTAGACTCAACACAGCTAAAAAGTAAATAAATATTTTTAAAAAGAAAATGATTGTGGAACTCTTACTTATGATAATGAACAATTAAGAACAACTCAATGTCCAGTAGTAGAGATTAAAAATGTGTGCCACATCCCTATGATAGAATGCACTAAAAATGAAGGTATGAGAGAATTTCTAATGTTACAGGAAAACATCCATGATATATTTCTGTCCTAGGGGAAATCAGCTCAGATGGTAAAGAACCCAGCTGCAATGCAGGAGACGCAGGTTCAATCCCTGGGTTGGGACGATCCCCCAGAGGAGGGCATGGCAACCCACTCCAGTATTCTTGCCGGGAGAATTCCCAGGGACAGAGGAGCCTGGTGGGCTAGAGCCCGTGGAGTCTCCAAGAGTCGGACACAACTGAGCGATTAACACACACACCTAGGGGAAAGTCACAAGAGATTATGCACTGAATAATACCTTTCCTAAACAATGTAAATGTATAATTCTGTATAGAAAAGAGCCAGGAGGATCGTCACCAACATACTAATAACAGTCCACTTAAGATCTGTGCACTTTGCAGTATGTAAGTTGTACCTCCAAAAAAGTGGTAGATATTAACAGTGGTGGTCTCTGGAGAGGGTGATTTTTTCATTGTGTTTCTCTGTGTTTCAAATTGTATGGTAGTAAATGTGTTTGTGGGCTTCTCTGGTGGCTCAGACAGTAAAGAATCTGCCTGAAATGCAGAAGACCCGGGTTCCATCCCTGAGTAGGGAAGATGCCCTGGTGGGGGAAATGGCAACCCACTCCAGTATTCTTGCCTGGAGAATCCCATGGAGAGGAGCCCAGCGGGGCTACAGTCCATACAGTCAAAAAGAGTCAGACACAACTGAACAACTAATACACACACACACAAATGTTTGTTGATGAACAACAGAATAACCATGTGTGGAAGAGCATTCTATGGGGAGTCTGGTAGTCCCTTACCCCCCTCTATTTTTTTTTTTTTTTTGCCCGAACAACAGAACATGTGGGACCTTGCCACCAGGGAGGGAACCCATATCCCCAGCATTGGAAGTGCAGAAGCCTTACCAGCTGGACCCCCAGGGAAGTCCCAAGCCCCTCTGTCCAAGGAGAGGCCACAGAGGGCACCTAAGTCTAGCCTGGCCTAGGAAAAAAGCTGGTTCTCAGCCTCTGGTTTCACCAGCTCCTTGACTGGCCAGCTCTGGCCAGCTCAGCTACTTACACGCCCAGAACTGGCTGTTTCTGGAACCACCCTGAGACAGCAAAGCCAGGAGGCAAGGGCTGGAGAGGGACGAGCCAAGGTCACTTGATAAATGCTAGATACTATTTATAACTATCTCTCACCCCTCCTGCAGATCTCCTTTCGTTTCACTCCCACAGCCCGGCCCATGGCAGGTTCAGGGACGCGGTGAGCAGAATTTCTGGGTGGAGGAGTGGTTTCATGCAGGTGGCTCTGTAGCCTGCTCTCCCTTGCTTTTGACTGTAAACAATGCTACCATTATAAAGAGCTGACCATGTGCCAGGTGTGTGCCTACATAATTGCACTTCTCACCGCAACCCTGTGAGGTCCCTTGCTGCTCTGAGGCCTACCTTCCAGATGAAGAACTCAAGGCGCAGAGAGGTTAAGGAATTCCCCCTAGGTAACACAGCCAGTTTGGTGTTTGGTGGTAGCTGTTGCTTAAGTGGCTAAGTCTGTGTCGGACTCTTTGTGACCCCATGGGCTGCAGCCCTCCAGGCCCCTCTGTCTGTGGGATTCTCCAGGCAAGAATACTGGAGTGGGTTGCCATGCCCTCCTCCAGGGGATCTTCCCCAGCCAGGGATCAAACCTGCATCTCCGGCACTGGCAGGTGGGTTCTTTATCACTGAGCCACCAGGGAACCCCGGGTGGTGGTAGATGTCAGGGATTTGGCTTTACCAAGCCTGGGTAGGTAAGGCAACCCAAGTCTGTTTCAGTAACAGATCTAAGATAACAACCCCCATCCTCCGAATTCCAGCTAGTGAGATTGCTGCCTGCAGGGCATAAGTGAGGCCAGGCCGAGGCTCGGAAGATGGAGATGGTGCTGGGAGGCTAGAGGCCCCAAGGCCTAAGGGCAGCCAAGCAGTCTAGGGGACGTGTCCCGACTGGGACTGCAGCGAGATTTACGTCGCCATCAGGGCCTGGGGGCGGAGGCGGGAGCCCGCTGGACAGAGAGCAAGCCCCGGGGGGCGCCTCCGGACAATTCCATCAACATGGGCAGGGGCGGGGCTTGGCTGCTGCCCTGCATTTCCGGGGACGCGGCGCCAGACCGAGGTTTGCAGGGACACCCCGGGTGCCCGGGAAGTGCGTCGGGCGGGGCCTGGAAGCAGGGACGAGTCTGGGAACACCGAGAAGAAGGGCCGCCCCGCCGCGCAGAGGTGACCCTGTGGTGGGCGGTGGTCGCGCAGGGGCGGGCCGTGACTCTCAGGTAGGCGAAGGGCACAGAGCGGGCGGGAACTGCGGCCCCGGGAGGAGGAGATCGGAAGTGGGGTGGCCACCCCGCGGCAGGCGTCGCCCCGGCCCCCCACTTCCCGCCGAGCCCCTCTCCCAAAGGGCGCCACCTGCACGCTCTGATGGGCACCCGCGCCGCCACTGGGGGAGCCTGTTGTCATGGGAACGCGAGAGGCTGGGCCCACGTTCCCATGGCCACCCCAGGCCTCTGCAACTGAGAGGCAGTGGTCCTCCTGGAGGCAGATCGTTGGGAATTTGAGAAAGGCCTGGGCCCCTCCTCATATGGCCCTGGCTGTGACCCTTGAATCAGGCTCTTTGTCATAGCTTCTACTCTCTGAGTGACAACGTGGATGTAGGGGTTAGGAGGGAAAGGAAGTTGGGGTCTTGGAAACTGAGGCTGCCCCAGTGGGCTCTCTGGAACCATCTTGGTCTGGCAAAAAGAGTCAGGGGTCTGGGTCACCTGAGCAAGGTCATCGACCTCTGCTCACATTTCCTCACCAGTAATGTATGTTGTTTGTCTTATGAATTGCATGTTTCTTATAAGGGTCGAATGCCATAGGACTGGGAAGTGCACAATTAAGAATTTTTTTTTTTTTGCCCAGAGATGGTTTAGCCTTTGGTTTAGAAATCTACCCAGTCCCACTCCCTTATTTTCATAGAAGACACAGAATCCAGAGAAGTTAATTACTTCCCAAGATGATAACGAGTTGGCAAGGTCAGGATTTGAACCCAGTCTCCTGACTTCCAGGCTGTGTGATTCTTTGCACTGGTGCTTATTATTACTAAAGTTCAGGGAAATCTGAGAAGAAGGAGGTGACAGAGGATGAGATGGTTAGATAGCATCACTGACTCAATGAACATGAATTTGAGCAAACTCTGGGAGACAGTGTAGGACAGAGGAGCCTGGTGTGCTGCAGTCCATGGGGTCTCAAAGAGTCAGACACAGCTTAGCAACTGAACAACAACAACAGGGAAATCTGGGGTATGTCTCTCTGGGGCTCAGACTTTTGGGGACAGGCAGTCTAAAGATGAGGACATTGGCAGCTGGTGAACTGAAGATGGGGAATGGAGGCTGCATCTTGGGGAAAACAGAGAGTCTCTCTCCCTGGTCCTAAACCTTGGAACTCTTGCTTTAATCTGATGGGATTACCCTAAAAAAAAAAAAAACAACCCAGGAAACAAGCATTCAGCAGCTTTCCAAAATACTGTCTCTTGTGAAGCCAGCAAATCTGTTGAGACTGTGTGAGCAAGAAATCCTTTGGCTGCCCTAAAGCAGGGAAGTGGGACTTCCCACATCAGAGAGGTGCCTTTCCTTTGAAAAGGTTAAGAGGAAGGTGGAAAAAAAGATCCAGGAAGGAACACTTGAATGAATCATTTGGAAATGATTTGAGACAGTCAGAACAGAAAACTCACTTATTCATTTTAGTAAACATTTACTGAAAATGAAAGTTGCTCAGTCGTGTCCAGCTCTCTGCAACCCCATGAACTGTCGCCCACCATACTACTCTGTCCATGGGATTCTCCAGGCAAGAATACTGGAGTGGGTAGTCATTTCAGTAGTAGGTAGACATTACCTTTTTCAGGGAATCTTCCCTACCCAAGGATCAAACATTGCATTGCAGTCTGATTCTTTACCATCTGAGCCACCTGGACGCCTGCTATTTCCAAACTCTTCACTGGGGATGGAGATTAAAAACCTGAGTTAGCAGGCCTAGTCCCTGCACTCAAGGAGCTTGTAGTAGAAGAGAGGGATGAGATATGTAAATGAGTATTTCACTACAGAATCACGAGTGCCTTAATGGAAATCTGAGCAAAGTGCAGAGGCAGCTCAGAGGAGCCATTCAGAAATGGCAGTTGAAAATGGTACGATTCTAGCCTTTGAAGCCTGGCAGCACTTCTGGAGCTCTGCCGGCCTGGCCCATTGTTAGAGACAAAGGAATAAGTGAGTGAAAGTGTCTAAAGAAATGTGGACAAGAATGGGTATTCTCTGGGAAGAAGAATTTAAGGAATCTTGATGAACTGGAAGCTCTGTGAAGGCAGAACCATGTCAGTTTCTTCAATTTTAGCAATGCTTAGAATGCAGCAAGTGCACAAGAAATATTGAATGAGTGAAAGAAGAAGGGATAAAAGGGGTAGGGAGAGAGGGAGGAAAATATAGTAGCTTATGTTATCGAGAGGGGATAGCTTGAGACAAAACTCTGCTTGAAATTCTCCCCTATGTAGAGCATCTCCACAGGGTTCTGCAGTCCGATCCAGTTTCTGGTCCTAGTACTGACTTGCCACGTGTGTGACCTTAGCAAATCCCTGAACCTCTCTCTGCCCCCATTTCTCAACTATAAAGTGGGAATATCATAATTCCTGCTTCACCTTGTTGTGAGATATAAGTAAATGATTGGATATAAAAAGGCTCAGCTCAGTGGCTTGCTTATAGAAAGTACTCAATATATGTTAGCCTTATAAACGTCAGTTTTGCTTTAGGTGGGCGTGCATGCTTAGTCAAGTCTGATTCTTTGTGACCCTATGGACTATAGCCCACCAGGCTCCTCTGTTCATGGGATTTTTCAGGCAAGAATACTGGAGTGAGTTGCCATTTCCTCCTCCAGGGGATCTTCCCAACCCAGGGATCGAACCCAAGTTTCCTGTGTCTTCTGCATTACAGGCAGATTCTTTACTGGCTGAGCCATTGGGGAAGCCCTTAGGTGGGCATAATTGGCCTGATAATTCATGTAAGGTATATAATAACTCTTAATTCTGGTATTTCTTTTTACTTAATAAAGACTAATTCTAAAAGTTCCTGTGTCTTCAGACGAAAACACCCCAAAGAAATTATCTTCACTTTTGGGGGGTTGGGAGGGGAGAAGGGCAACAATCTCTTCGAAATCAAATAAAAGCTCTGATTACTGTCATCATTCTTGGGGTTCACATCTCACTGAGGCCGACTCTGTTGGTTAAGGGACTCCCTGCTCTGCTCCACTGCTCACAGGTTGTAAGGAAAGAGTGAAGGCAGTGTTCATAGAGGAAGAGCCTGAGAGGAACAAGGTGGGTCTGCTCCCTTGCAGAGTGGACTGAGGGGATCAGGCCCTGAGTCCAGGCCCCTTAGAGCCCCCTTTTTTTTTTTTTAATATTTTTGTTTATTTGGCTGTGGCAGGTCCTACTTGCAACATGTGGGATCTTCAATCTTAGTGTTGGCATATGTGATCTTTAGTTGTGGCATGTGGGGATCTAGTTCCCTGACCTGGGATCAAACCTGGGCCCCCTGCATTGGGAGATCAGTAGCCACTGAACCACCAGGCAAGTCCTCCTCCCCCAACTCCTTTGCTGGAGCTGAGCTGCGGCCACTCAGAGCCTTATGGTGTCCTCCAGCCTGGTGCTCAGTACTGGGGTGTTGCCAGGCATCCCAGGCCTGGAGAGCTGCTGTGTAAGATCCCTGTCTGAGCATGGATCTGGGGTGCTACCCACATACCGGCTTTTTGTGAGCATCTTGTTCTGGTGCCATGGTCTAGGCTGGCAGGTGGGCACACCGCGGCAGTAATACATTCTTCCTTCCATTCTATCAGAGCAGTCTTTGGAGTCACAGGAAATCAGTGGAACCCACCTGTCCATCCCCCACCCAATGGGCTCACCTGTCTAGGCCCACTCTTCAAAGGCAGTGCTGTAACCAACAGCAAGGCTCTCTTGAAGTAAGAACCGGAGCCACCAGGTGACCTAAGGTGATGGAACCACAGGGGCTTGGAGGGCCCCACCTTTTGGGATGAGAGAGCCTTGGTCCTCTGCGTAGGGAGGTTCCTTCTTGGGAGTGATGAAAGGCCTTGCCTAGGTCTTCTCTCCCTCCATGTAGCAATGGCCAGGGGTCTAGGGCTCAGAGTGGGACTTAAAGAGGAAGAACTGGGGACAAATGGAGAGGTAGATTCCTGGTTTCTTGAGATCTTGGGACTGGAAGGGTCTCATAAGCCAGACTTGAAACCAGACTGTCCTAGAGGCTTATGCTCCTTGCTTCCCATCCTTATCCGGCCTAGGATGTCTGCCTCATACCTCTGAGTGGCTGCAGTGGTTTCAAGGGAAAGAGAGTCACCGGACAGTAATTGTGCCCCTTTGGATAACAGGTGCCACGTGTCAGCCAGGCCATTCAGCCAGGCTCTCCAGGCCCCCTGGAAGACAGGCCTGGGGGCCCAGGCAGACAGCCCCTCTGGAACTTGCATCGGGAGCACGGGCATGATGGTAGCAACCTACCGTGTTCTACTGTGTCGAGTCAGAGACAAGCTGAGCCCGGCTGGTTGCACCACAGCCCTGTGGGGCAGGGGGGTCCCCTCCCAGGGAGTGGCCAACTCAGGCCCCAACAGGCCCCGGTGGGGGTGGCGCTGGGGCGGGCAGCGAGCTCTTCACCGCAGCAGGCGCACCCAGGGCCTGGGCTGGGCGGGCCGGTTCCTTCTCCCTGTGAGACTTGCAGCCTCAGCACTGGGTTGGTAGGAGGTGGCCAAACCTGAGCAGAGAGCCCAGAAGAGGGTCCTCGACATCTTGGGATGGCTGTGGCCATGTTTAGGTAAATGAGGCGAACCCATAATATAACGTGGGCGGCTTTGTTCGCTGGGCTTTCACCACACACCGGGGCTGCCCGTCGCCTTGTGAGCCCTGTCTCCTCAGCTCTCCTGACAGCCCAGGCAGTACTGTTAGCATTCCCATCTCACAGATGGAGAAGCTGAGGTTCTGAGAGATCCCGTGGCTTGCTACAGTCCCCAAAATAACAGATGGTGCTGGAATTCTAATTCTTATGGAGAACTGGTGTGCCTCATCCCTGGATTTGAACCACTTCACAAAGCAAGAAACATAAGGGACCAGGACTTCCCTGGTGGTCCAGGGGCTAAGACTCTGCGCTCCTAATGCAGGTGGCCTGGGTTCAAACCCTGGTCAGGGAACTAAGATCCCACGCGCTGCAACTAAGACCTGGAACAGCCAAGTAAGTAAATAAACATTTTTGAAAAAGAAAGAGACATAAGGGACCAGTGAAGAGGAGCACAGTTTGCAGAAGAGAGATGAGGCCCATTTACATTCATTGCTAGACCCTGGTTAAAGTTACTGGTAAGACTCGAAGGTGGTGCCCGTGCTGGCCTCGTGAGTGCCCTCCACTGCAGAGGGTACTGCCCCAGGGACACTCCCAGCCCCCGGGATCTGGAAGTCATTGGCTGATTTAAAAGCACACGCAGGGTGTGCCAGTTGGTGTCGCTTTCTCATCAAAATGTATTGATGCTGCAGCCCAACCCCTGGGGAGGAGACAGTAGCATTGTGCCTAGCTGAGCAGGGAGGGGAGCTGCAGCTGCAGGTTGGCATGAGAGGAGGGCTCAGGGCGACGTGGGGATGGTGGCAGGGGGCCAAGGCCCGGGGAGCTGGGCTACAGCCAGTGCATGTCTGTGGGGCCTTGCTGGGCAGCCTGCCAGCCAGAACCCAGAGATGGGAGGAGCTTAAGTGCTACTCCAGGACAGGTTGGGTGAGACCTTGGGTTCAAGCTCCACTGGGCTTGGCAAGAGGCCCCTCCTCCACGGCCGGGAAACAAAGCAAAGCCATGACTCCCAGAGTAGGACTGTGTGAGAGCCAGGATCCCCTGGGTGGAAATGAGAGCCGGCAGGCCGGGCTGGGGGCAGGCTGGCAGGAGCCATCCGTGCCCCAGGTCAGGGCTGGCCTGTGCCTGGGCAGAGGCTGTACCTATAGATGGTTAATGAGTACTGACAAGCTCAAGAGGCTGACTGTGGTCTGGATGGACCATTGCGCGGCCAGCACTTGCCCTGAGCCCACACTGGCTATTCCTTTGTAACTGAGCAGGTTACAGAGGCCTTATATTTTTAGCCACACTTTGCTTTATTTTCTCTTGTGTGCGTGCATGCTAGGTTGCTTCAGTTGTGTCCGACTTTTTGCAGCTCCATGGACTGTAGCCTGCCAGGTTCCTCTGTCCTCCATGGGATTCTCCAGGCAAGAACACTGGAGTGGGTTGCCATGCCCTCCTCCAGGGGATCTTTCTGATCCAGGGATCAAATCCATGTCTCTTGTGTCTCCTGCATTGGCAGGGGGGTTCTTTACCACTAGCACCACCTAGAAAGTCCCATTTTCTCTTGTAGCCTTTCTTATTTCTCTTCACCTTCTCCCCCTGATATGTGCATGCTAAGTTGCTTCAGTCTTGTCCAACTCTTTGCGACCCCACGGACTGTAGCCTGCTAAGCTCCTTTGTCCCTGGGATTCTCCAGGCAAAAATACTGGAGTGGGTTGCCATTTCATATTCCAGGGATTTTCCAAACACAGGGATATAACCTGCACCTCTTATGTTTCCTGCTTTGGCAGGTGGGTTCTTTACCACCTAGAAAACCTGGAAAAGCTCCCCTCCCATACCCTCTCCCCACTCCGGCCCATAGCTAGTCTCATTTTCTTCTTTCACCTGATCCTGCAGGTGAGATGTTTTATTATTACTATTATTATTATATTTTTACCTTTTGGTCTCCTTGCTTACCCCCACCCCACAATAATAGGTATAAGGTAGAAATTTACATACAGGAAAATGCATAGATCTTCAGTGTACAGATCAAAAACTTTTAATCTGTTTACACTTGGGAAACCAACATTCTAATTAAGATACAAAATACTCTTGTCATCCCTAAAGTTTCCTTGGCTGCCTTCAGACATATGGCCCATTTTGTCTGGCCTCTTTGCATGTATTCCTGTGCATATTTTGGGCTTTCCCGGTGGCTAAGCTGGAAAAGAATCTGCCTGCAATGAGGGAGGCCTGGGTTCTATCCCTGTGCACATTTTACCTCTCCTTCTTGCTTTTTTATCTTCTTATGTGTGTGCTTGTGTGTACAGGAGAGAGAGACCCTCAGAGAGAGAGAGAGAAGTAAGGAGAGAGAGGATGGATGGGGAATGACTTGTGTGAGTGTGGACAGAGAAAGGAAGCCAGGCTTGACTGCATCTTGCTGGCCAGGGGCACAGAGGAACCGTTGGTTTTCGCTTTGTCTCTTTCTACACTCTTTCCAAGTGGCCCCCTGAGCTCTTTATAAACACCGGCGTTCTGGCTGAGAAAGACTTGCCTACATCCAAGCGTGGCAGAGGGGAACAGGAGCCTGGGAACCGCTCTTCAGCCCACAGGAAGTCAGCTCAAATGAGGGTTTCCTCTGTCAGTCATCCTCCTGTTTTTTTTTCACCCTGGGGAGAACAAATTAGCATGCCAGCAGAAGACAGGGGAGCCCACAAGGCCCAAGGCTGCCATGCTGGGGCATGAGTTAGAGGGCTTGTCTCCAGGCCAACAGATACCGCATTTTGTCCACCCTGTGGAGGTCCTACGGGAGTGCCATATGAGGCAGTGGGGGTTCGAGGGGCAAGTCACTGTCTTCAAGGGGCTTGCACTGAGTTGGCAGAAGACACACTTGAAATGTTTGAGTGGGATATAATTAACTACCAAGTGAGACTACATCAGCCCTGCCTCCTCTCAGAGAGGAGCACCCATGTGTTGCCAAGACACTCGGGCAAACCAGCCTGGTTGCTGCTTGAGGGGAGACCTGATGTGGAGATTCTGGCACTCAACAAATTCTAATCAAACATATGCCACTCATCAGGCCCTGTTCTAGGTAATAGCAGTAAGCGGAAGATAGAAAGAAATGCTCTAGTTAGTTGTCATCATTCAGTAGCTAAGTGGTGTCAGACTTTGACCTCATGGACTGCAGCACACTGGGTTCCTCTGTCCTTCACTATCTCCCAGTTTGCTCAAATTCAGGTCCATTAAGTCAGTGATACCATGTAACCATCTCATCCTCTGCCACCCACTTCTTTTGCCTTCAGTCTTTGCCAGTATCAGGGTCTTTCCAATGAGTCAGTGCTATAGCTATAGCTAGGACCTTGATTTCAATAAGATTTCTTATAATTTTTTCATATTATTATTGTTGTTGTTGTTATTATTTTTTTGGCCATGCTGTGTGGCTTGTTGGATCTTAGTTCCCTGACCAGGGATTGAACCCAGCAAGACTGTGGAGTCCTAACCACTGGACTGCCAGGGAAGGCCCTCATATTATTATGGATAATATGAAGAAATGTGGGCTGAATGGTGCAGTAAGGAAGACACCATAGCTAACACATGATTCAGCCTACAAAGGATGTTGATCAGTTTCAGCCTGGACGGAGGTCTCCAGTAGGCTCCGTTTTTGGAAATGTCTCCCTCAATTTTCCCCTGCAAATTTATAAAACATGGTATAAAAACACCCATAACTTTCTATATTAACCAGTTGTTAAAACTCTGCCACAGTAGCACTCACATTCTTTCTTAATACACAAATGCACACTCACAACCCACTTGTTTTGGCTTAATCGTATGAAAGTAAGTTGTAGACGTCATGATACTTATGTCGACAGACCTCAGCAGGCATCTCCAAAGAACAATGACATTCTCCTAAGAACACAGTACCATTATTGTACCTAAGAAAATGAACAATAATGCCATAATATCATCTAATACACAGTGCATGTTAAAATTTCTCAATTGCTCTGTGGCTTTTTTTTTCCTTTAGGATTTCAATCAAGGTTCACATATTGCATTTGATTATATTCGTTTTCTTCCTTTTTGTTTTCTGTCCGAAAACAGTTCTCTTGTCCTTTTTGTCTTTTCATCAGTTTGACCTTTTTGAAGAGTCCAAACTATTTGTCTTGTAGAAGCTGAATGTTTCCTATTGCATCCTCATGATTAGATCTGGGTTACATACTTTTGATACAATTGTTGATGAGTTGTGTATTTTTTATTGAATCATATCAGGAGGTGAATGATATCAGGTAGTCCCACTACCATTGATGTTACTTTTGGCCACTTGATTAATATGGTGGCCACTGGGGGAAAAAGATAGTGGCCCTGCTCCCTTAGAGAAACATTTTTCCGTGGGTCAGACTTTGAGACTTTGTTTCCTTTTTGGGTTTTATTGGCTGTACCACACAGCATGTAGGATTTTAGTTCCCCAACCAAGGATCAAACCCACGCTTCCTACAGTGGAAGCTTGGAATCTCAGCCACTGGACAACCAGGGGAATCTCAGAGATCTTGTTAACGTAGTTTCCTAACAATCTTCCACCCAAAGGTTTAGCACCCATTAGTTATCCTTGCTTGAATCTAGATTTTCTATCATTTCCTCTACGTCTATCAGGCAGCACTTTTCTATAGAGAAAATTATTCCTTCTAGCCCTTTTCTTTCTCTTTCTGCTTTGCTGAGTTTTACTGTAGACTAATGGATTTGTTTTATTTTTATGCATTAGAATCCATTACTTCATTATGCTTTCTGATGTTCAAATTGTCCCAAGTTTGGTCATCAAGCTGGCCCTATATCCTTTTGACACGACCCCATTAGTCTTTAGTCACTTCCTTATTTTCTGGCCCAACACAACGTCCCAGGTTCACTTTGTACTTTCCCTTTCATTTCTCCAAGGAGTTCTGTTGCCTTTTATTGAAGAGTGATATTTAGAAACCAAGAAGTGGGTGGTAGGTCTGCCCATCTAATATTTTTATCAGTGACTTGAATAATGGTCAAGAATGCTTATCAGATTTATAGATGACTCAACACTGGGAGGGGAAGCCAATTGTATGATAGAATCAATATTCACAATGACCTCAATAGGATGAGATCTGGACCAGAACCAATAGATTTAAAGGAGATCAATACAAAGTCTTGTGCGTAGGTTAAAAAAGTTAATTGCGTCATTTCTGGTTTCAGGGAATTCCAGACCAAAGTTGATATCAAAAAGGAGCTCTAGTTGTTAGTTGACATGGGCCCACAGTATTCCGTGACTCTGAGGCTGCCTTCATTTATTCATTCACTCAGCCAGTTCTGACTGAGGGTTAACCTTATGGCAGGCACTGTTCTAGAGGCTAGGATAGCTTATTTCACAAGCCAAACGTGGACGTGAAGTCGCTCAGTCGTGTCTGACTCTTTGCGACCCCATGGACTGTAGTCTACCAGGCTCCTCTGTCCATGGGACTTTCCAGGCAGTAGTACTGGAGTGGATTGCCATTTCCTTCTCCAAAGGATCTTCCCAACCCAGGGATCAAACCCAGGTCTCCCACATTGTAGACAGACGCTTTACCGTCTGAACCACCAGGGAAGTCGTTTAACAAGCCAAAGGAGCAAAAATACTTGCCCTCCTCAGTCAACAGTTCTTGGAGGTAAGAAGGCAGGTGGGAGGTTCAAACAATAAAGAAAAACCACAACAAATAAGCAGATCATACAGTGTCTTAGAAGATGATGAGCACTTTGAAAAAACATCTCAGGGAAAGGGGAATATTGCGGGAACTTCAGATTCTTCAAGAAGGTGATCTTTTTTCTTTTTTTTAATTGGAGTATAATTGATTTACAATGTTGTTTTAGTTTCAAGAGCACAGAAAAGTGAATCTTTTATACAAAATCATGCATCCACTTTTTTACATTCCCCCCCCCCATATCGGTCATTACAGAGTATTGAGTAGAATTTCCTGTGCTATGCAATAAGTCCTTGTTAGTTATCTGTTTTGTACTTAGTGGCATGTATGTGTCAGACCCAATCTTCCAATTTATCCCTCCCTCTTCTCTACCCTGCAACCATACGTTTATTTTCTACATCTGTAACTCTATTTCAGTTTTGTAGATAAGTTCATTTGTAGCCTTTTTATATTTATTTTTTAAATTTATTTTTAATTGGAGGATAATTGCTTTAAATGTTGTATTGGTTTCTGCTGTACAACAAAGTAAATCAGCCTCAAGTATACATATATCCCTTCCCTCTGGAACCTCCATCTCACCCCCCTACGTTGTCACAGAGCGCTGGGTTGAGCTCCCAGTGTTACACAGCAACTTCCTATTAGCTATCTGTTTTACATATGGTAATGTATAGGTTTCAGTTCATTCCACCCTCTCCTTCCAGCTGTGTCCACAAGTCTGTTGTAGCCTTTTTTAGATTCCACATATAAACAACATCATGTGATATTTGTCTTTCTGTCTGACTTAACTTCACTCAGTATGATAATCTCTAGGTGCATCCATGTTGCTGCAAATGGCATTATTTTGTTCTTTTTTTAAGACTAAGAAGGTGATCTTTGAGGAAAGATTTGAGGGAAACAGGAACTCAATCACTTTCTGGGTAGAGAACTCCAGGCAGAGGGCGGAGCCAGGGCAAAGGTCTGAACATGAGAGTGTTCGTGTCTGTGAATGCCTGGGATAGAGTGAGTGCGGGGTGGGGAGCGCAATGGACAATGCAGTGGGCGTGGGGCCGAGGTAACCTGGAGCCTCGCACACCACTGGGAGAACCACTGGAGGGTTTTGAGCACAGGAGTGCCGTGACTTGACTTTGTTTTTGAAAAGCTCACTCTGGCTGCTGAGTTGAGAAAAGTTTGAGAACAGCTCAAGGGTAGTCAAAGTGAAAGTCGCTCAGTCGCGTCAGACCGTTTGTGACCACATAGACTACAGTCCATGGAATTCTCCAGGCCAGAATATTGGAGTGGGTAGCCGTTCCCTTCTCCAGGGGATCTTCCCAACCCAGGGATCGAACCCAGGTCTCCCGGATTGCAGGCAGATTCTTTACCAGCTGAGGCACCAGGAAAGCCCAAGGGTAGTTAAAGCTATGGTTTGGAATCCAGTAGTCATGTACAGATGTGAGAGCTGGACAATAAAAAAGCCTGAGGACTGAAGATTCAATGCTTTTGAACTGTGGTGCTGGAAAAGACTCTTGAGAGTCCCTTGGACAGCAAGGAGATCAAACAAGGCAATCCTAAAGGAAATCAACCCTGAATATTCATTGAAAGGACTGATGCTGAAGTTGAAGCTCCAATACTTTGGCCACCTGATTCGAAGAGCTGACACATTGGAAAAGACCCTGATGCTGGGAAAGATTGAAGGCAGAAGGAGAAGGGGATGACAGAGGATGAGATGGTCGGATGGTATCACGACTTGATGGACGTGAGTTTGGCCAAACTCAGGGAGTTGGTGATGGACAGAGAAGCCTGGCATGCTGCACTCCATGGGGTTGCAAAGAGTCAGACACGGCTGAGCGACTGAACAACAAGGGTAGAAACTTCTCAGGTGGTGCTAGCGGTAAAGAACCTGCCTGAACACACGAGATGCCAGAGATGCAGGTTCGATCCCTGGGTTGGGAAGATCCTTGGAGTAAGAAATGGCAACACACTCCAGTATTCTTGCCTGGAAAACTCCACGGGCAGAGAAGCCTGGTGGGCTACAGTCAATGGGGTCATAAAGAGTCGGACACGAGAAGCGAGCAGTAACTGGGACCCTAGGAGGTGGTAAGTGGTCAGATTATAGATTTGCTAGTGGATTGAGTATGAGGAGCAAGAGAAGAGAAAGGAATTAAGGTTTTTAACCTGAGCAATTCAAAGACAGACTTGCCATTAAATGAGATGGAGAGGATCACATTGATGGAGCATGTTCTGGAACCACATTGAATTTTAGATGCCTATCAGATAAGACAGCCTTGTGGAAATGTCAAGGCCATTTGGAATTTAGGACAAAGGTCCTAGGTACAAGTCTTCTCGGGTGGCACAGTGGTAAAGCATCCACCTGACCAAGGCAGGAGGCTCAGGTTCGATCCCTGGGTTGAGAAGATCCCCTGGAGGAGGAAATGGCAACCCACTCCAGTATTCTTGCTGGGGAAAATCCCATGGACATAGGAGCCTGGTGGAGTACAGTTTATGGGGTCACAAAGAGTCCAACATGACTGACTGAGCACACACCTAGCTACAGACAGAAGCATGGACGTCACTGACTGAAGATGTTTTGACACCATTGATATGGCAAAGTGTCCCAGGCCTGGGTAATGCTAGAACTATGGGTAGTTGGTGCTGCCTGCGTGCCAGGAGGAATTCTGTGTCCCGTGCTGGATGACCCTTTAAAAAGGGGGCCACCAGTCTAGAAGGTGGAGATACAGAGATCATGGAAGCTTGGCTGTGCGTGAGAGACTTGGGACCATGTGAGCGCTGTGCCCACCCCTTGTCAGTCACCCTGTGGGAGGCCCTGGGAGTAGGGCGAGAGCCAATGGTGCTGGCTCTGAGAAAGCTCATTGTGGGCTGGGGGTGAAGAGGAACTTTCCAGCCACTGCAGCTAATTCCTGGAGAAACTGTCCCTACTGCCATGGAAATGACTGGCAGAGGTTTTCCAAGTCCTTTTTACTTGGACTACAGGAAGAATTACATTTTACTGTGATCCTGTGGAAGGGCTTCCCGGGTGGCACTATTAGTAAAGAACCCTTCTGCCAGTGCAGGAGACACAAGAGACATGGGTTTGATCCCTGAGTTGGGAAGATCCCCTGGAGGAGGGCATGGCAACCCACTCCAGAATTCTTGCCTGGAGAATCCCATGGACAGAAGGGCCTGGTGGGCTATAGTCCATGGTGTCACAGAGTCAGACATGACCCCAGCACCACACGATGCATGCACGCTAACCTGTGCTCACTTGAGAAAAGCTGAACTGGGCTTTCTAAATGTTCCTTATCCTTTCTATCATCATTGCACTTCGGTATCTTCCATTCAGTTTCTTTGTTTTAATGTCAATAGGGATTCACTATTGGAGAAGGAAATGGCAACCCGCTCCACTGTTGTTGCTTGGAGAATCCCAGGGACTGTGGAGCCTGATGGGCTGCCGTCTATGGGGTCGCACAGAGTCGGACATGACTGAAGCGCTTAGCAGCAGCAGCAGCAGACATCCACTAAGGGATTCTGTGCGCACTTTGAAACCCCTGGTCTCAGCACAACTGAACTCCATCCCTGGGGACGCAGGAGGACCGAGGGTGGGTGCCTCTGGGATTCCAGCCTTAGGGAGTACTATCCGCTGCCAGGCCACGTGCAGTTGTGGAGAAAGTCTCACGTCCTTGGCAGTACGTTAAATCCTATTATCCCACTTAAGCTAATTTTGCCCGGATTCCCCCCATCCGAGGTCTGGCTTCGTGTGGACAGAATTCTAAGCGTGGATGACCACGCGGCATCTAGATTAAGTGTCAAGCCTGGAGTGAACCCTCAGCCAAGACCTAAAGTGGACTGACCCATGCAAAAATTAGGTGCAGAAGCAGCTAGCCCCGGAGTCCGCAGCAGCTCGGCGGAGTTCATTTGGTTACCGACTTATGGGTGCCAGGAGCACCGGAGTTGAGGGGGGTTCGGTGCGGGGGCCGGCAGGGATAAAGGGAGAAGACACGCGCTCACAGTGGAGAGACCCACACGTATTCCCAAACAAACGAGCCGAGGGTCCCGGAGGAGCCGGAAGGGGCCGGGGCGGTGGTGGGAGGGTCTGAGAGGTAGGGGCGGGGAACCAGGGGTCGGCTTTCCTCCGCGCCCCCGCGCTCCCGCGGCCTCTGCTTCTGCTAATAGCCCGGCTCGGCTTCTGCCTGGCGCGCACCGAGCTAGGTGCACCCCCGCTGGCGCCCCTGGAGCCTCCAGCGCCCAGGAAGGAGGAAGGGGAAAGGGGCAGGTCGGGCCGGGAGCTGAGCCGGGAGGGGCTGGACCAGCCGGTCAACTTCCTCCTTCGGCCCCTCCCTGCTGCGCTCGCGGGCGAGCTTCGGTCGAGCGGGGCCGGCGGAGGACCGTGGTGCCGGGGAGCGGGCTGGCGGAGGGGCGAGCGTGCGCGCAGCCCACGTGACCCCACTTCCCACCCCGCTCCAGCCCCCCAGGTCCGGAGGCGGGGGCGGCCGATCCACTCCGGGGCTGGACTTCGGGGCGGGGCTGCCGCTCGCGAGTGCTGGAGAGCCACCTGAGCCGAGCCCAGAGGACGCCGTCGCTCCCCGCGGTCCGAGTCCGGCGCGCCGCGATGGGCCAGGGGAGCCGAGCGTCCGCCCCGCTGGGCACGCTGCCGCTGCCGCTGCCGCCGCCGCTGCTGCTGCTGCTGCCGCTGCTGCTGCTACCGCCGTCTCCCTCTCGGGCGCTCACCCCTCGGATCAGCCTGCCTCTCGGTGAGTGCTGGGCGAC
>SJXQ01009004.1:80453-115457 GCA_006408695.1 Aepyceros melampus
CAGCTTGTGACTCCCTGAGCGCTCAGGCATCTCCACAAAGACCACGTCAGAGGGGCTGGTGTTCCACCCAGCCCCCCGCTCCTTACCGAAGATGCGGAAGGCATAGTGGGACTTGATGTCTGGGGTGGCTGTGTCACTGAACACACTGAGGAGGTCCAAGAAGTCCTCGAAGCTCAGGCTGTCTCTGCTCGGGGAAGTGGAGAAGACCTTGCAGATTCGCTCCTTGAAGGGGTTGGCCTAAGCAAGAAAGCCTTCTGTGAATGCCACACACGAAGCAGCCAAAATCACATATTCAAATGCCACCAGGAAGTGAGCGGTTCAGCCTCTCGGAGAACCATCACCACTCTGGGGCCAGCACAGAAGTCAGGAGGACCCATGACCCCACTGGGGAAGAGACAGGAATGGCTTTCTGGGCATCAGAGCTTAACCTAAAGGCAGGCCTGGGAGCAGAGAAGGAAGAGGAAGGCATTCTAAGCAAAGAGAACAAGATGAGCTGGTTATTTTAAAACACAAATATTGAACAGAGCAATTACTGTGTTATAGGCCAGGCCCTTTGCATAGAAATTTTCACAGCAGCCCTGTGGAGAGGCAATCAGCCTCTGGAATAGAGTTTCTCAAACTTCAATAAGGTAATTCAACTCCTCTTAAAGGACACAACTTTGAATCTCCAAGAATATGTCTGAGGATCCCAGTGTGCAAAACATCCTTCTATTACTATGTAACTCCCCTGGATGACCTTGATAAAGCACCCAGGAACTTAGGGTGAAACAGAAGACTAGAATGGGGAGCAGTGACCATGTGACCTCAGGAGTAGCAGAGGGAGGCTGAGGAGGGCTGGCACCTTGAGCTCTGGAAGGCTGAGGATCTGCTCCAAGGACACTCGAGCCTGCAGTGACTCCTCCACACTCCGGTGCTCCTGGGGAAGCAGCTCACAGAACCGTCTGTGGGCTCTGGCAGAAGGAAGAGAACCTGTTAGTGTGCTTCCCTAAGTGTATCACATCCCCCCTCCTGGCCTTGAATACCATCATGAACCAGCTAGGAGCTAAGCCCTCAGGACTTCTAAGGCAAGAGGAGATACATCACAAGACAGCACAGGGAGTCTGGGAGTTCATCCTTGCGGGTTTACTGTGGGAGCCCGTGCCCCAGGCACTGTGCTTGGCCCTGATTCTAGACTCCCCCAGGTTTGGAGAGGTCCGGGAAGGGACCAGAAAAAAAGAGCTAAATTGAAATCTCATTTCATTTCAGGAATCGCTGCTCCTCAAAGCAGCTACCCTGAACTTTCTCCCCCTTAGGCCCTACCTCATTCCCACTGGCATTATTTTTTGCCAAGAGAAGCCTAGGAACCTTCTTGCTCAGGTGTGCGGCCACATAAAGCTGGCTAGGAAAGAGGTTCCAGCCTCAGTTCAAATCCTCTTACTCAAGGCAAGTTTCACTGTCCCCATACTTCCCTCGTGAGGGTTACAAAGAAAACGTAGACAACCCTTCAGCAGAGCATGGTAAGGGCTCAGTAAGCGTTAACGGTTACGGTAGTATTCAGATAAAGGAGGAGCCAGAGGGCTCCCCAAGGTTTCTCTGGCTTTGCCAGCAGACAAAGCAGCCCAGAACTACAGCAGTCTCGGCCGGACTGGGGCAGGAAGTTCCGTTTTGCAGAAGCCAGGGGAGCGGGGTCAAAGAGCACCCAACCCCGGCTAGAGGCTGCTCCGCGGTGCACCGCTGGGGCCGCCGGCGCGAGATGGGAGGGCGTGCCGGTAAGAGGGCACAGCCGAGGGCCCGGAGCCCCGGCCTCCAGTTCCGGCTCAGCTGCTGGCCTCATGCAGGCCCCTGCCCCTCCCGCTGGCGGGACCTCAGTTTGCCCATCAGTAAGACGGAGCCGCCCCCGTTCCCGAAGCCGTTCCGAGAGCATCCCGGAGGTAAGGTTCGAAACAGCACTTACAGAAGGATCTCCTGTTTGGTCAGGAACGTCAAGTCCTGGAAGGCAAAACGCGAGAGGAGGGTCAGCAGGCCGCCCGGGGTCAGAGGCCGCGCCCACCCGCCCGGCCGCAGCCAGGGACCGTCCTTTCCCGAGCGCAGGCCGCGCGCAAACTCCCTGGGGACCGGCGTCTCGCGCACCTGGTATTCGGCCAGCAGCTCCTTGGACAGGCGACTGCCCGAACCCCCCATCGCTGCCGCTCTCACACAGCTCCGCCAACTTGTCTCGGGACGCTGGCAACTTTCTCACTTCCGCCCTCGGGCCGCGTCACCACCCGGTGCCCGCGGCAACCGCTCCTGGGGCCACCGCCCCCCGGGCCCGCCCCCTCCGCTCCCAGGCGTTCCCAGCCCGGTTCTGCCGGTTGGCTCCCGGCTCCGGGCGGTCCCTGGCGAGCTGGAGGCGGGGCCCGGGGCGGGACCGGACGCTCCGGGGCGGAGCCCAGGCCTCACGGCCCCGCCTCCAGGGTGGGCGGACCGGGCCGGGCAGTCTTCGCGCGCTGGCGTGCAGGTCGCGCATGCGTTGAGGGCGCCACGACCCCGCGATGGCCCCGGTAGGAGGGTGGGGGAAGTTGCGCGGCGTGTCCGCTTCGCCTGCAGTAGGTGTCGGGGGTGGCAGCCGTGGCGGCCTTGGGCGGAGTCCGGGGAGTGTTTGGAGCCAGGATTACCGAGAAACCTCGTGGCTCGCTGAGTGGCCCGTGGCGGTCGGCTGCCATCTCTGTCCAGCGAGGGCTTTTCCACCCGGACGTTCCCATTCGTCACCTGCCGTACTAGTTGCAACCCTCATGCAACGTCTGCAGAAATAACCATAACCTTACTGCCTGCTGAGGCTGTTTATTGAGGGCCCACCGAGTCCCAAGCGCTGTGCATAATTAGCTTCAATTCTTAAATCTGCAAGGTGAGTTACCGTTTTCCAAAGGGGGAAATACAAAGGCTCACTCGAGTTCGGTGACGTGTGTGTGTGTAGGCTCACTGGAGTTCAGTGACGTGTGTGTGTGTGTGTGTGTGTGTGTTTAGTCGTGTCCAACTCTTTGCGGCCCCATGGACTGTAGCGTGTGTGTGTGTGTGTGTGTGTGTGTGTGTTTAGTCGTGTCCGACTCTTGCGGCCCCATGGACTGTAGCCTGCCAGGCTTCTCTGTCCATGGGGATTCTCTAGGCAAGAATACTGGAGTGGGTTACCATACCCTCATCCAGGGGATCTTCCAGCCTAGGTATGGAACCCACCAAGTCTAGAGACTTGTCTAGACTCGAGCTTTTAAAAAGCCGTGGCTCCATTCTAAGGCTCTTTTCAAGGATCCCCACTGCTGTACTCCTCTCCCCAGCCTGCCTGCTGCCCTGTGACCTGCTCCCAGACTGCATACTGGGGGAGTAGGAATTGAAACTGAACTATTTGCTCTTGTCCCCTCTCAACCTCTAAGACAAGGCTTGACATATGCATGGTATGCTCTGGATGCATGCATGAGTGAGTATTCCGAAAGCTAGGGGTTACAAGCTACTGAGTGGAGGAGGTAGTGAGATTCATTATTTTTTATTGTTGTTTTCTACTTTAATACGGTATAACAGACAAAATATAGTTCTTGATTCTTTTAATTCATTCCACTAGCTGATCTTTGTAAAGTCTAAATATGGGCATGTCACTGTTTAAAACCGTTAAGGAGTTAAATACTCAAGCCAACCCCCTGTAATTCGACTTCAACCTCTCTTTCTCTCTCTCTCAATCTCCTCAGGCTTTCTGGGTTTCAGCCATTATGGGTTCCTCTTCCATCTTGTCCTCAGGGAATCCTTTCCTGATTTCCTAGACTAGATTAAGAATCCGTATTACACTCACAGAGGATCCAGTGCTTTCCTTGACAGCGTCTGTCATGTTTGCCATCTATATTTACACGTGTGATGATTGGATTAATGTCTTTTTCTCCTGCTAGACTGCAAGCTCCATGAGGAGCAGTGGTAATCATGATTTTCAGACACAAGGTGTGGCAGTTGTTGAGTGAATGCTTTTACTGAGTAACTTTAATTTTCCCAGCACTCAATAATGATAAGGTGATCGTCAGAGAATGACTTAGTAAGACTCATTATATCAACCTGTGAGTCCCACCACTGTGGAAATATTACCCTCCAGTAAGAGAGGCTACAGAGCAGTGGGAACACCAAAGCCAGTCAAAGCAACTGGAGTGTAATCTCTTGACAATAGACTCCTGTCCAAGAAAGAGTTGGTCTTCAGTTAATAAAAGGCAGCAAACAAGAGTCCGCCTGCAATGCAGGAGACCCAGGTTTGATTTCTGCATTGGATGATCCCCCGGAGAAGGGATAGGCTACTCACTCCAGTATTCTTGGGCTTCCCTGGTTACTCAGCTGGTAAAGAATTCGCCTGCAATGCAGGAGACGTGGGTTCGAGCCCTGGGTTGGGAAGATCCCCTGGAGAAGGGAACGGCTACCCACTCCAGTATTCTGGCCTGGAGAATTCCATGGACTGGATAGTCCTCGGGATCGCAAGTCGCACTTTCTTTAAACGAACAAGAAGCTGTCATGGTGTCTCCTATGCTAGGCTAAGAATACAGAATGCCAACCAGTGAGTGCACATCCTTGGATTCAGGGTGAGACTGCGTCTTTTCATGCTGAAGGTGTGGGACTTGACACTGCCCCGCCATAGAGGCCAGCTGTGATGTAGATTGCTCAGCCACCTCACTTTACTTTGAACCTTTCTTCATTGAACAATCTTTTGATTATAGTTTTGCTTCCTGGTAAATTTTTGTCCAGAGGAAGGCCTATAGCAACCAGCCACCAAGAGCATTTTGTGCTCTTTGCCATGTTTCTCATTATAAATGATTAAATTATGGTTCTGAGTCATCTAGCAGCCCCTGGTGAGCTTGCTTAACATATTGTCCTTCCTGTGTTCAATGAACCCTTGATAACAGTGATAAAACTGAGTGGCTGATTAAAAATAGCTCCTGATGTTTGTTTTCCAAGACATTTCTTTCCCTGCTTGTCATATTATTTCCCTCTTCCTCTTTCCCTTGAGACTTTAGATTGTGTGGCCACCAAGGTGTGTCTGAGGTGGTGGTGGTTTAGTTGCTAAGTCAGGTGCGACCCTGTGACCCCATGAACTGTAGCCTGCCAGGCTCCTCTGTCCATGGGATATCCCAGGAAGAATACTGGAGTGGGTTGTTATTTCCTTCAGGGGATCTTCCTGAGCCAGGGATCGAACCTTGGTTTCCTGCTTGCTTCCCTAAGCCACCAAGGAAGCGCATGTCTGAGGTGGTACTGTTTGCTCTGAGACTTAAACGAGACAGGCGTGTGAAGACACTCTGGGAGAAGGGTAGTTTAGACTGAAAGAATAGAAAGCACCAAAGCCTTGATGAGCAGAAACAGGTTTAGGAAGAGTGAGGAGCAGAGTGGCTTGGGGGAAGAGTGGTCTGAGAGGAGGTGAGGGGGAGACACAGTTAAGCCTTGAGAGCCCAGAGCCCATGCTGTGGAAATGGGTTTTGTTCTAGGGGCTCAAGGTCACATCATCCCTAGTGAATGGAAGAGTCAGAATTCAAACATCTTGTCAGCCTCCAAAATCAGATCTCTCACCTTCCTGCCAGGGTGATACCCACCACGCAGGGTTGTTGTGAGGGTCACCTAAGTAAACTTGGAAAGCCCCCAGCCCATGCCTGGCATAGTAGAGGCATGGGACCTGTGTTCCCTTCCTCCTGGTTTTCCTATGAAGATTCAGTCCTGTCACCTGGTCACTATGATTTGTTATTCTCAGGTATTCCTCTTTATTTCTAGGTATTGTTTTTTGCCTCTTAGTTCACTTGAATATCTTCCCTGGTGGCTCAGATGGTAAAGAGTCTGCCTGCAGTGTGGGAGACCCGGGTTCCATCCAGGGAAGACCCCCTGGAGAAGGAAATGGAAACCCACTGCAGTTTTCTTGGAGCCTGGAGAATCCCAAGGACTGAGGATCCTGGCCAGCTACAGTCCATGGGGTCGCAAAGAGTCAAACATGACTGAGCGACTTCAGTTATTTCTATTTTTTCACTTGAATATCAGTACAGCCAGACCCACTTTCTATTGATTCTGTTGACTGATATGTCTTTACTCATATTTTTAGTCTTTTGGTACCATCTTGGCCCTGACCTCCAGGTTTGACTGTCCAGCAGCCTGCACCACTTCTCTTGAATGCCCGGCAACATCTCAAGCTCAGTAATGAAAGCTGATCTCTTGATCTTTCCCTTCCTGTAGTCACCTGTTCCTGCCGCACCCCATCTCCACCCTCTCCATCTCTGTAAATACCACTGCAGGGCCTGGTTCCCGAAGCTGAGTCACTCCCAGTTCTTCCTTTTCCTTCAGTCTTCACAGTCAGCATGTCAGCAGGCCCTGTCGATTCTGTCTTTAAAACATGACCCATATCCCCAACTCCTCCTAACTGTTGCCATCTGTGTTGTCTAGTCACCCCACTGCTCAGTTGGCCACCAGAGTGGCCTTCACAGTGGTCTCTGCTTCCCCTCTGCTCCCCTACAATCCATTTTCCACATAACAGAAAACAGTTTATAAAATATCAGACAGTCCTGACTTCCTGGGTTCAATCCTTGGTCAGGGAAGTTCCACATGCTGTGTGGTGTGGCCAAAAAATAAAATACCAAATGATCCTTCTGTTTAGAACCTACCAGTGATTTCTTACTCCATTTAGAATAGAATCCCAGTTCCTGTCCATGATGCATAAGGCCCTGCAGCTAATCTGGCCTCCACCTTCCTCTCCAGCTTCTCTGGTTGGGGTGGGGGCGGGGGTCCTCTCCCCTTTGCCGGCCATACCCCAGTAACATTGCCTCCTTTCTGTTCTAGAACAGGCCAACCAGCTGCCTGCAAGACTCGTGGCCTTGGACTTCTGGTTTCTTTTGCCTGGAGAACACTTAGCTCTTCATTGTAGGCCTCTTATCCTTCCTATCTTAGCTCAGCTGTCACATCCCTCTTAGAGAAATGGGATGCCCTGATCCCACCACTTAGTCACCCCCTGTTTTATGACTTGTTTCCCACAGAATGCTGTCACCACAGGTAGTTAATGTTTTCCTTTTGCTTATCATCTAACTTCATCCCAGGATGTAAGTTCCATAAGGATATGGACTTGGTTCTCCTTATTTGCTACCATGTCTTCATTACCTCGTACACAGCAGTTACTTCCTTAATACTTTGATTTTTGTGGCTCAGCAAACATGGACCAGGGTGCACAGAAGAGGTGGCCCTAGAATGTCAACAGTGGGGTTGAAGTGGGTTGATTCTGAATGAATGAGAGACACTTAAGTGAATGTTGTTGAGTTGCTCAATCATGTCTGACCCTGTGGACTGCAGCATGCCAGGCTTCCCTGTGCTTCACTATCTCCTGGAGTTTTTTTAAATGCATGTCCATTGTGTCAGTGATGCCATCCTCAGTTCAGTTCAGTCGCTCAGTCGTGTCCGACTTTGTGACCCCATGAATCGCAGCACACCAGGACTCCCTGTCCATCACCAACTCCCAGAGTTCACCCAGACCCAGGCCCATGGAGTCCGTGATGCCATCCAGCCATCTCATCCTCAGTCGTCCCCTTCTCCTCCTGCCCCCAATCCCTCCCAGCATTAGAGTCTTTTCCAATGAGTCAGCTCTTCTCATGAGGTGACCAAAGTACTGGAGCTTCAGCTTCAGCATCATTCCTTCCAAAGAAATCCTAGGGCTGATCTCCTTCAGAATGGACTGGTTGGATCTCCTTGCAGTCCAAGGGACTCTCAAGAGTCTTCTCCAGCACCACAGTTCAAAAGCATCAATTCTTCGGCGCTCAGCCTTCTTCACAGTCCAACTCTCACATCCATACATGACTACTGGAAAAACCATAGCCTTGACTAGACGGACCTTAGTCGGCAAAGTAATGTCTCTGCTTTTGAATATACTATCTAGGTTGGTCATAACTTTTCTTCCAAGGAGTAAGCGCCTTTTAATTTCATGGCTGCAGTCACCATCTGCAGTGATTTTGGAGCCCCCCAAAATAAAGTTTGACACTGTTTCCACTGTTTCCCCATCTATTTCCCATGAAGGACTCTCAAGAGTCTTCTCCAGCACCACAGTTCAAAAGCATCAATTCTTCGGCGCTCAGCCTTCTTCACAGTCCAACTCTCACATCCATACATGACTACTGGAAAAACCATAGCCTTGACTAGACGGACCTTAGTCGGCAAAGTAATGTCTCTGCTTTTGAATATACTATCTAGGTTGGTCATAACTTTTCTTCCAAGGAGTAAGCGCCTTTTAATTTCATGGCTGCAGTCACCATCTGCAGTGATTTTGGAGCCCCCCAAAATAAAGTTTGACACTGTTTCCACTGTTTCCCCATCTATTTCCCATGAAGTGATGGTGCCAGATGCCATGATCTTCGTTTTCTGAATGTTGAGCTTTAAGCCAACTTTTTCACTCTCCTCTTTCACTTTCATCAAGAGGCTCTTTAGTTCCTCCTCACTTTCTGCCATAAGGGTGGTGTCATCTGCATATCTGAGGTTATTGATATTTCTCCCGGCAGTCTTGATTCCAGCTTGTGTTTCTTCCAGTCCAGCGTTTCTCATGATGTACTCTGCATATAACTTAAATAAGCAGGGTGACAATATACAGCCTTGACGTACTCCTTTTCCTATTTGGAACAACCAGTCTGTTGTTCCATGTCCAGTCCTACTTAGGTTTAATTCAGCAGATTGTTGGATTTCTTAAATCTATTTTGAGAATCACTTAAATCGTTTTGAATTGTGGCAAAATACACATAACATGAAATTTACCATCCTGACATTTAAAAAATTCGGTTAAAAAAAATGTAGCATAAACTTTAAAACCTTAACCATTTCCGAGTGTATAGTTCACTAGTATTAAGTATATGCACATTATTTGGTAACCCAGTTTCCAGAACTTTTTTCATCTTGCAAAACTGAAACTCTGCGCCCATTAAACAACAAACAGTTTCTCATTTCCCCCTCCCTCCAACCCTTGGGAACCATCATTCTACTTTCTGTCCCTATGAATTTGAGCATTTTTTTTTTTAAGTTAAGTTACTTATTTGGTTGCACTATGTCTAGTGTTGTTGGTTGCATATGGGATCTAGTTTCCCAACCAGGGATCCAGCCTGGGCATCCTGCATTGGGAGTGCAGTGTTGCAGCCACTGGACCACCAGGGAAATCCCAGAATTTGAGCACTTTAGGTACTTTATATAAGTGAAATCATAACTAACTTGTCCATTGGTGACTGGCTTATTTCAGTTAGCGTAAAGTCCTCAAGGTTCATCCATGTTGCAGCCTGTGTTGGCATTGTCTTCTTTTTCAGGCTGAATAACATTCCATTGCCTGTATAGGCCACCTCTTGTTTATCCATTTGTCTACTGATGGATGCTTAAGTTGCTTCCACCTCTTGGCTGCTGTGAATAATACTGTTCTGAACACGGGTGTATAAATACCTCTTTGAGACCCTGCTTTCAGTTCTTTTGGGTATACCCCTAGAAGTGGAACTGCTGCATCACGTAGTAATTTTATTTATTTTTTTTTTTTTGAGGAGCTGCTCTGCTGTTTTCCATAGCAACTGTATCACTTTACTTTCCCACCAATAGTGCCTTAGGGGGTCCAATTTCTGCATATCCTTGCCAACACCTACCTGTTATTTTTCGGTTTTGATAGTAGCCATCCTAAAGAATGTCAAGTGGTATCTTATTGTGATTTTGATTTTATTTCGTTACTTAGTGATGTTGAGCATCTTTTCATATGCTTGTTGGCCATTTGTATATCTTTGGAGAAATGTCCTAGACTTACTTTTAATAGAATAATTTAAGACTTTATATTTTACTTATGCTTAGAAATTATGCATAAATTATGCATAAATTTTTATGCTTAGTAAATTAAGAATAAAATGTAAGCTCAAGTTTTTATTTATTTATTTATTTATTAACTTTATTTTACTTTACAATACTGTATTGGTTTTGCTATACCTTGACATGAATCCGCCGCGGGTATACATGAGTTCCCAATCCTGAACCCTCCTCCCACCTCCCTCCCTGTAAAGAATGCAAAAGTTTTACCATCTTAGCCATCTCTAAGTGTGCAGTTCATCGTGTTACCATCATAAACATCTCTGAGCATACAGTTTAGTGATATTAAGTATATTCACATTATTGTGTTGCCAATCTCTGGAATATTTTTACCTTACAAAACTGAAACTCTATACCCATTAAACTCAGCTTGACTTTTAACAGAACATTGTTTTATATGTTTTTCTGTTTTATTAATGTAAAGTTCTGGAGCAGCAGAGCTGAGGGTGCCCAGGCTTGTGCTGAGGCGAGTCAGCTGAGATCGGCTTTCTTCTCAAGTCCCCTGTGGACCAACAGCAGGTCATGTCCCCGACCCCTTGGGTGCCCTGGGCTTCAGGGACCCAGTGGAGATGAAGACTGACACCTATTTCCACCTTAAAGAACTGGCTCTGGGCACTTAAGATTGGCCATCCTCACCTAGGTGGCTGTGTGCATGGCCATTTGGAATTACTGCCCAACAGTGGAAAAGCTATTCCCATGAAGGGAGTAGTAAGCTTTGAAGCCATGGCCACTCTCAGGCACTGGAACACTGGTGCAGTTTTCTGGAGGGCGGTTTGCCAGACTGTGTATTGAAAGCCTGAGCCACGAGCCTCTTCTGAACCCGTGGTCAACTAAGATTTTATTTTAAATGAAAATAAAAGCATCTGCAAAGATAGAGACACAGGATGTCCATCACAACATTGTGTATGGTAATAAGAAGTCAGAAAAACCTAAATGTATAAGAGTTAAAGATCAGTTAAAGAAAAAACAAGTTCCAGGACTTCCCTGGTAGTCCAGTGGTTAAGACTGTGCTCCCAGTGCAGGGGGCATGGGTTTGATCCCTGGTTGGGGAACTGAGATCATGCATACCTCATGGCATGTCAAAAAAAAAAAAAATCAAGGTCTATCTACATATGAATATGAGGCTACGTATATAAATTGTGATTTTTCCCTGGGCATTGGAATAAGTGTTGTATTTCTTCTCTCCATTAAGAAAGTTTATTCATTATGTGTAATTTTTAGAAAGAGAAATAATTTGATTTATATCTTTAATTCAGCAAAAAGTATGCTAACCTGCAGGTGATAGAATTATGAGTGATTTCTGTGTTTTCAAAATATTTTACCAAAAAGCATATATTACTTTTGTAATCAGAACAAAGAGTAAAATTTATTTAAAAATTAAAATAGGGGAGTTCCCTGGTGGGCTAGTGGTTAGGATTCTGGACTTTCACCGCCATGGCCCAGGTTCAGTCCCTGCTTGAGGAACTGATCCTGCAACCTGGGTGGCACAGCCAAATAAATTAATAAATAAAACAAATAAAAATCTCACATCCTGCAACTAAAGATCCCGCATGCCACAACTAAGATGGAAAACCGCTTGTGCTGCAACTAGGACCCCACACAGCCAAATAAGTAAATAAAAATACTTTGTGTGTGTGTGTTGGTCGCTCAGTTGTGTCTGACTCTTTGCAACAGTCCTGTAGCCCGCCAGGCTCTCCTGTCCATGGAATTCTCAGGCAAGAATACTGGAGTGGGTTGCCATTTCCTTCTCCAAGATATCTTCCTGCCCCAGGGATGGAACCCAGGTCTCCTGCATTGCAGGCAGATTTTTTACCATCTGAGCCACCAGGGAAACCCCCAAAAAAGATTTAAAAAAATAAAAATACATAAGTAGAATGTAGTGAGTTATTATTAAAAAATAAAATCTTTAGAAATGGGATGGCATCATGTATTTTTCACCTTATGATTGTTTCAGGTCAGCCCCATGGCTATTCCACATGCTTCAAATGAAACTTCCTATTTGCTGCCTCCAAACAAGGAGGACTGGGAAGGGCGGGGCATTCCTGACTTTGTCTACAGGCAGGAGGAACTCGTGATGGAAGGGGTTCAGTGGCCAAAGGGTGCGCTCCGCCTCCTGAACATGCCGCCACTGTCTCACTTTGACTCTGCCCTCTGCTCAGCCTGGAGGCAGCGGATGGAGCTGGGGCTGTTCCGCTACCCACTGGGGGAGCTGCCGACCCAAACCCTCCCTGGGACCGTGGGTTTTGTGGCTCAGCTGAACGTGGAGCGAGGTGTGCAGAGAAGGGCCCCCAGAACATCAAGAGCGTGAGGCAGGAGTTTGACCCTGAACAGTTTAACTTCAACCAGATCCGGCCAGGAGAGGTCCTTTTTCGTCTGCACCGGAAGCAGGATTGCCCCAGCACTGTCCAGCAAGAGGACATCTTGGTGATGATCAACGTCAGCCCCTTGGAGTGGGGCCACGTGCTGCTGGTGCCCGAACCTGCCCGAGGGCTCCCCCAGCGCCTGCTGCCTGGGGCGCTGCGGGCTGGGGTCGAGGCTGTACTGCTGAGCTCACACCCAGGCTTCCGCGTGGGCTTCAATAGCTTGGGTGGCCTGGCCTCGGTGAACCACCTCCACCTGCATGGCTACTACCTGGCCCACCGGCTGCCCGTGGAGGGGGCCCCCAGTGAACCCCTGGACCCTCGGGGCCGTCTGCATGTGCTCCAGGCCCTCCCAGCTCCTGGCTTCCTCTTTTACACCAGTAGGCCAGGGCCTGACTTGGAAGCCTTGATAAGCAGGGTGTGTCGGGCTACTGACTACCTGACTGACTGTGAGATTGCGCATAACTTGTTTGTCACCCGGGGGGCCCCACCTGGAAAGACATCATCTTCCTCAGCTCTCTCAGGAGTCCGGGTCATTCTGTGGCCCCGGAAGCCCAGCTTTGGGATAAAGGAAGGTGAAGCATTCAACGTTGCCCTCTGTGAGCTGGCTGGGCACCTCCCCATCAAAACGGCCCAAGACTTCAGCAGCCTGACAGAGGCAGCAGCTCTGGCCCTCATCAGAGAATGTCTGCTGCCCCCAGCCCAGGCAGAAGACGTGCGGGCGGCGCTGGTGGCCTTGATAGCCCTGGAGGAAGAGTAATCCTCCCAGCAGTATTTATTCTAACTGATCCGGAGAACTGTCCATTGTGGTGCTGTGGGTGCATTCATGAATGCCTTCTTACTGGTTTCAGCATAAAGGGAGGGATAAAGAACCGGTAAGTTGTCTCTTTAAAGAGGGAGATTGTTGGAATAAATGGCATGAATGAGCCCTCTTGGATGTATCTGCACTTTTCACCTTGCTTCTTGGACAAGCCCCAGGGATGTCAAATCTGTTATTAAGAAGGGAGGGAGTTACACGCTCCTGACTCTGTATGCCGACTTTAAGTGTTACCAAAGTGATAGTTTATCACTTCTTCTGCTGGTTCTGCCTCTGCCCACCACTGAGTTGTGTTTCTTCATTCTGCTCCTGTATTCATCCCCTCCATCCATATACTGTATTTGTAGGACATATTTTGCCTACCTGGGCACCTCAAATTTCCTCTAGCCCCAGTGCTGAGCTAAGTGTTCTTCACATACGTTACTTCATGTGAGAACAAGGTGTCCTCACAACTTGAGCATTGCACATCCTTTTTTTTTTTTTTTTTTCACATCCTTTTAATAGCCACATTAAGCAGATGAAGAGATGGAGGCTGACAGAAGTTTAGTAACCCATCCAAGGTCAGGTAGCTCAAAAGTAGTGGAATCAGGATGGCGACACAGGCAGTCACGACACCATGAAGCTGAGCTGGGGCTGTGCATCTGTGACCATCATGTTAATAAAGTCTCCTTGAGATGAGGCAGAATACACATCACAACCCATTTCATAAGAAAGTTTAATCTTGAATACAGTACTGTAAAGCAAAACAAACTAAAAAATAAAAATTAATAAAAAAAAAACTCTTAAAAAAAAAAAGTTTAATCTTGAAATTCCTCCAAACATTTTGGTCATCCTCAATGTGCCTGTTTTTGGCAATTGCAGTAATTTTAGGTCAGTGCCTCTCTCTCCAAGCCTTTGCAAATACAGGCTCTAGAAACATCACTTTATTTTGCTTGCTTGCTTTGAAGGGAGTGCAGTGACCATTATAGCAAAGTGGACTTTGAGTGCCTAAGATGGTGAGTCCAAATACCAGGATTTCCCTAGCTTTCCCTTAGGACTGATATTCAGAGGGAAAGCCTTCTTCTGGCCCCAAATAAATCTTTACAGAAAAATTAAAAGATAGGTTTTCTTTACGGTGGTACTTCTTAGCCACGTATACTTTGTGAATTGTCAAAAAGGGATTTATGGAAGCCTTTTCTAAGCTTAAATATGGAACACTTAGGAGCTGCTTTGTACCCAGGGCCCTGCATTTTGAGCATAGTAGGACCGTAAGAAGGGGTGATCCAGCTCAGGGCCTCTCCACCTCTTTGCTTTTTGTTTGTATGTTTGTTTTTTGCTTTTTGATGGAGGGTCTCTTGTCCTAAGGGGTGTTAGACTTGAGCTAATGGGAAACCTTGAAGAGTTTTAAATTGAGGGGTAACAAAAAAAAAAAATTTGCATTTTAGCTGTGATGGATGGATGGATGAAGGAGGGAAGACAGGGAATCCAATTAAGATACTGCTGAATGCTGGCAGTTCAGGCAAGCAATGATGATAGTTCAGGTATTAGAACAAAATATTTGTCTAAATAGTGAGAAAAGTGTACATCCTGCAAGGCAAGGGACGCCAAAACATTTTAAGGAGAAGGTAATAGAGTATCATATACTTAAGGAGGATCCAGAAATCTAGGAATCAGGAAATGTCCATGTCTTTTTAAAGGAGAGAAAAATTTTAAGTGTCCTTTAGATGTAGGCACATGGTATAATCTTAAAGTGACAAATTTGGGCTGAGTTTGGTGGAAGTGGCAATCAGAAGTCAGAGTGGGTGCACCTCAGGAAGAGATGGCGATGGTGAAGGAGCAGTCTGATGAGCACCTGAAGGGCATGTGTCCTAGTCACGGCTGTCTCCCAAGTGCTGAGACCGTCCAAGATGTGGTTACTAAAAACATTGAAGGAAAAAAAAATATATATAAAATAAAAATGAAAACATTGAAGGAAGGCAAGCAGATATTCATCCCGAACGCTGAGGTGGCCTAATTCCAGGGGCTTGGCCTGCGGGTTCAGGAAAGGATGGGAGTGGGACTTGTGTGAACTGATGTGAAAAAATAAGGATAAGTCCTGTCATGCACTGGGTCAGCTGTGGCAAGAATCCACTCTTGAGTGCAGTGTGCTTAATTGCCCTTCCACTGCCAGTTCCAGGAGAAAGGAGGAGGTCCCGAGGCCCAACACCTGGGAACGAGCAGGAGCTGGCTGAAGGGCTGTCATGAGCCACCAGGTGAGTCTAGCACCGATACGGCTGATAGGTCTTCAGCTCTATTTTTCAAAGCGAAGGTACCCCTAGTGCTCCCAGCGATCGCCCGATACAAAGAAAGCTCAGGTCATGGCCAGCTCAGCTCAGCTCCTGCACCCGACTGCTATATGGAGTGATGCTGGATGAGTGGGGCTTGTCAGCAAATCTAACATTGCACAGCCCCCCCCCAGCCCCAGACCCCAAACCTAGTGGAAAACATCCCATTCTGTAGTGGATGGTTCTGTCCTTAAGGAACATCCCCTTAGAACACCATGAAGGTCCTTACCCCCATCCTTCTCCCCTCAGAGTCTAAGAGGATGGAGCTGAATACCTGGAAGACCAGTGAATCAGAGGAAGGCTACGGTGAAGAGGAATCTGAGGAGGAGAGTGTAAAAGGGGAAGCTGCCATCCCTTCTAATGCTTTTCAGCAGGCACTCTCAAAGGCTGACTACAATACATTTAGGAACAGAGTTCCTTTATACACTGTAGCCAAGAAAATACCAAAGAAAATCATAACCCCAGCTAAGCCAGATGTCTTAGAAGTTGGGAGGAGAAAGAGAAGGCAGAAAACAGGTAACTGTCCCCTGGACCCCCTCACTTGCCCAGCTCAAGAGTAACCCTCTGCCATTCTGCAGTTGGGCAGGGAATCGAAGGTTTTCCCTTTAGCCAGGGAAAGAGGACAGGAAATACAAGAGATCATTAGCCTTTTGGTACAACAAAATCCAGAACCATTTGCGCTGGCTTAATTTAGAATTTCAGCACATTTATATCATCCTGGTCTTTCCCAGGTGGTGCTACTGGTAATGAACCAGCCTGCCAATGCAGGAAACATGGGTTTGATTCCTGAGTCGGGCACATCCACTGGAGGAGGAGATGGCAACCCATGCCAGTATTCTTGCCTGGAGAATCCCAGGGAAAGAGGAACCTGGAGGGCTACAGTCCATAATGTGCAAAAGAGTTGGACACTACTGAAGCCACTTAGCACGCAAGGTCTTTCCTTTAAGTGGCTTCTAGAGAGGATGAATCTGTGGGCTGTCTCTTCATCTGGGTGTCTGGCAGGGTCCTTTTGTCTCTCTTCCTGATTTCTGCTCTTCCTCCATTCCAGAACCCTGGCCATCAGTCTGACCAACTGCAAGAGTGAGAGTGAAGCACGTAGCTCATCACTCAAATGACTGGGCATCAGAGGATATTTAGGGTTGCAGTTTTCACTCTGAAGACCGTTCTCGCCATTTGCTCCCCGCCCCTGGATCTCCTTCAGTTCAGTTCAGTCATGACTCCATGGACTGCAATATGCCAGGCCTTCCTGTCTATCATCAACTTCTGGAGCTTACTCAAACTCATGTCCATCGAGTCAGTGATGCCATCCAACCATCTCATCTTCTGTTGTCCCCCTTGTCTCCCACCTTCAATTTTTCCCAGCATCAGAGCCTTTTCCAATGAGTCAGTCCCTTGAATCAGGTAGCCAAAGTATTGGAGTTTCAGCTTCAGGATCAGTCCTTCCAATGAATATTCAGGACTGATTTCCTTTAGGGTTAACTGGTTTGATCTCCTTGCAGTCCAAGGGACTCGCAAGAGTCTTCTCCAACACCACAGTTCAAAAGCATCAATTCCTTAGGCTGACTTAACACCTTGTCATCTCCGTCCTTCAAACCTTAGCCTGGATTTACCGCTAAATCTGGACTCTCGGTGCAGCCCTGGGCTAGAGGTCATCCAGGCGACAAGAAGTCCGCTTCCCAGAGGAGTCTAGTTCCCACAGCTCAGGGCTGTCGCCATCAGAGAACCGCTGAGGGGACGCCCTTCCTGTGACCGTGGCGGAGACAAGCCGGCCTGGGCAGCCCTTGGGGTAGAAGGCCGGCTCTTGGCCAATGAGCTCCTCTTTAAAATTAATCGTGTTTGGCAGGAGCGTCCTCTACCTCATTCCGGTTCCGGGAGTTGCAGGGAAAACACCCGCCCCGCAGTTATTATCGGGAGGCTGGGCCACAGAGCGGTTTAAACCCAAAGGCCACGCCCTCAGCCTGAAACCAGAAAGCACCGCGACCTCCCCCAGCTTTCGCCCCGCGCACTTCCGGTTCCGTCCCTGGCTTCCGGTGCTGCCACTCCGCGGGTTGTGAAGGGAGAGGATTTTTGTAAACATGGCGTTTTCCCTGAGCGTTTTGCTGGGCGGGCGTGTCTGCGCAGTGGCCGCTCGCTGTGGATTTGCTACCCGGGGGGTGACCATCCCGGGCTCTACCAGCCGAGAACCGGACCCCGATTTCGACTGGGAACCGGAGGAGCGGGAACTGCAGGAGGTGGAGAGGTACCGGCTCCTTCCCGGGCCCTCAGCCTGAAGCAGGGCTCGGCCTGGGCGCCCTTGTCCGCGCCCGGTTGGCGCTGGGCGTCCTGCAGCAGCCCTTCTCACTCGTTTTTAGGGGCGCTTGGGCAGATGTTAGATCCTTTGGGACCACAGGTCCTTTCACCAAGGACATATTTCATCACCCGACTAAAGAATTCAGCAACAGCTTATGGGCTGCTGTTCTTGGTGGTAGACTTCTGGGGCGGTGTTCCGGCTGGCCGACATGGCCAGGTAGTGTGTGCAAAGTGAAGTGCGCTGGACGCTCTGTGACTGACCCCGAGGCTCTTAAACCACCCATCTAGCGTCTAGGCATGGTTTCTGCCATTGGTTCTCTCCCCCAGCGCCCTGAAACGACAGAAAAAAGCCATCCGGTTCCAGAAAATTCGAAGGCAAATGGAGGCGTCAGGTGCCCCGCCCAGGACCCTGACGTGGGAAGCCATGGAGCAGATCCGGTAAGACTTAAGATTTTTGTTTTGAATACATAGTACATTACATATGGCTCAAAATTAAAGCAGTATAACTGCATATGTGTTGAGACGTGTTAACCCTCCTAGTCTGCTATGGATAGTATTTTTAATAGTTTTCTTGTGTCACTATCTAGGTTTCCTTCTGCACATACAAGCAAGCTGACGTGAATGTAGAATTTTATTTTCACCTTCGTGTCTCGAACAGAATTTATAAATAACTTTTCTACACTTTACTTTGTTGATTTAATATATTCCGAAGATCTTTCAACTTCCCAAGAGAGCGCTCCTCATTCTCTTTTGTAGATGCTTAATAAATTGTAGTTTAGAATACAGTATTGTAAAGCAAAACAAACATAAAAAAAAAAAGGCAAAAAAAATTGTAGTTTATATTACTGGTCCTTTATGGTGGGCAGTTGAATTGTTCCCACTCACTCACTGTAACAAACAGTGCTGTAGTGTGTTCCCGTCAATGTACATATCTGCCAGAAGCATTAGACACATTCTCAGAAGTAGGGTTGCAGAAGCCAAAAGTAAATGAATTTGCATTTTGATAAATATTGTTAAATAGTCTTCCAAAGGTCATGTTCCATTTTTTTCATTCTCACTAGATTAATTCTGGAGTTGAGACTTAGAATAAGGGGGATTTTATAGAGATGATCAAGATTTCATGAGCCTACAACTCTCTTCTGTCAGCTTCCTCTCTTGTCTTGAATGCCAGCATGTTTAACCCTTCCATCTTCTTACCTGTCCCTTCCCCTTTGGGGATCATTAAATAATCTATTTCAGAGAAAAATCAGGCCTTTAGGTAAAAAGTTATTAAAGCTTCTTGGACTCCTCCTTACCTTCCATTTTCAGTCTTGCACTCTAGTCCTATCACTGGGGAAGTGGCAGTCCTTCACTTGTCTAGGACCAGTCCTTTGGGTGCTCTAGGTCAAATCCCTACCTAATTCCTCAGGTACCTTTTTCTGTCAACTTTTCCGTGTTGTGTGCTAGGCTCAGTCTATCAATAACCAGTGCTGTGGCTGGACCAGCTGTTGTGTCTTAAGATTACAACATGCCCTTCAATCACCTCAGTTTTGGCTGGGGGTGGGTGGAAGTTTATTACTTACAGGTCTTGAAAATTACACAGCCCACCTGAGGCCACACAGCAAGGCCATGGCTAGAGTGAGTTGCAAGGGCCTGGAGTTCTACTTTTACTGGGTTTGGACGCTGGGGCTGAGGTTTTTTGGGGGGAGGGTGGTAGGGTTTCGAGGGCTCACTCTTTATTGGCGAATTCAGTGGGAATTTAAAGCACAGGAAGAGAAAAGGCAAGTGGCCCAAGTGGTTAATTATTGAAGTCAACCATGATCTCTAAAACAAAGGTGCCTCAGTCGGGTGGCTGGAGCCTGGCTTTTTATCTAGTTGTGTGGCTGGCAGTGTGTTTATTGAAGACAGCCATCTTCAAAATGCGCGCCTTGGCAAGCAAAGCTTAAGTCAGTCACTTGGATTACAAAAAAAAAAAAAGGAAACCCAGCTATCAAGTTTACACTCCCTCCTCCTTTAGTTCCCTTCTGGCTCCCTGCTCTCATTTTTGTTTGTTTGTTTCATCATAACAATGAAACTGCTCACAAATATACCAGTGACTTCCTCAGTGCTAGATATAACTGACTCTCAACACTTTAGCTTGTCTAATACTTCTCAGCATTTGACCTTGTCTGCATTCTTGAAATTCTCCCTTGACCCTTACAGGTTATTATTGTTCATTAATATACAGATTATAGTTCAAGGAATCTAATTGATGACTGCACCCTGTTTCACTGTCACTGAGTTGAGCTTCAAAATTTTGAGCAATGAAAATGTGCTCATGGCGTTCTGCTGCTTAAAATTCTTCGTTGGTTCGCTGTTCTCAGATAAACTCCCGAATCCCTAAACGAGACATGGTCCTGACCCAGGGGACCACTCACCTCTCTTTGTAGGGCTGGTTTTCTGTTTCCTCTCTGGGCTTCCCTCCTTCCTCCAATATCTTAAGTATTGTAGATTTTTACAGCTGTGCCCTGGGTCTTTTATCTCATTTTGCATATTTCCCTGCCTGATACCATGTGGCTTCAACCACTCCTGCTGTTGGCTTATGACTTCCAGTTCTCTCATGTCCAGGCCAGGTTCTTCTGAACTCTGTAGTCAGTTGTGCACTAGACATCGCTGTTTGGCTGTCGCACAAGTTCCTCAAACTCAACATGTACAAAATAGAATTCATCATTGTCCCTGACAATTTCACTCTTCTATTTTTGCTATATCCCTGAATGTCCCCACCAACCACCTACTCAAAAAATACTGACTCTCAACCTATTTCTTAACCTAGTATTTAGTTCCTTCCCAAGTACACCTATTTGGCCTTCTTAAAGTATTTCTCAAGTCTCTCTCCTCTTCTGCTGTCATTGCCCCTGCCTGAGTTCAGACTGCCTGAATTCCTGACAGCCTCTTGCCTTTCCACCTCAGGTCTTGCACCAAAATTTACTGTTACTGAACCAGGTAACTGAACCATGTTCGTTTACCTGATGCACAGCAAGCCAGTGCTGAAACCTTGAGGTCTGCAGTAGAGAAAGGGTTTATTCGCAGGCAGCCAAGCAAGAAGATGCAAGAACAAATCTCAGATCGGCATCCTTGAAGGAGAAGGTTAGAATATTTATGGGATAAAGAAGCAACAAGGGGGACTTCCTGGTGGTCCGGTCACTAAGACTCCACACTCCCAGTGCAGAGGACCCGGGTCCAATTCCTGGTTGGGGAACTAGATTCTGCGTGCCACAAGTAAGACCCAGGGTAGTCAAGTAAATAGATATTAAAAAAAGAGAAGCAGGGTGGTTTGAAGTTTCAGGAAAAGTTATTGATGGTTAGAAAAAGGTGAAGTACGGAGAAGGAAATGGCAACCCACTCCAGTAGTCTTGCCTGGGAAATCCCATGGACAGAGGAGTCTAGCGGGCTACAGTCCATAGGGTCACAAAAGAATTGAAAGACTTAGCAACTACACAGCAACAGCAGAGTATCTCTTCCTGTATACGGTAATTATCGAAAACTTAGCTCTTTGGCAAACTTGAGAGGTACTGAAGCTTCTGCCCTGATTCTAGATCACTTCTAAAATTTAGTCATTATATCATGTTTTATCTATTATACAGATGTTTTATCTGCTGATGAATCATAACATAATTAAGCCAGGATTATTGTTTATGCTATATTTTTTAATTTCAAAAAAGCAATCTTATCTGTTTGCTTTTCCTTTGATTTTTCAGATTCTTATGCATTCAAGACAGTAAGAGTCATGTAAAAATAGAGATTGCTTAAATACGTTTGAAAAAAATTTTCATTCATCCTTATGTGTTCAAAGCAGCTTAACTGATTATACATTTTAAAATTGAATATTAGGATTGGGGTTATTAAAGTCCATCTAGAATCTCCCAACGGTTATAAGCCTGTTAACCATACTCTTTATGAACATAAAAGGTAACAATTTGCCACTGCAGAATTCATTAGAAAAAATCCTCATTATTTTGTTCGTATATTTGTTAAAAGAATTCAAGTGACGCTTTTCTAACTACTCAAATGAAAAATTCAAATAAAATAGCTAAATATGGCTTTCTCCTTTATGTATATTTTAATAAAATGTAAGAAATGATCTAAAATTGTTCAATAAATATTCAACATAACCTCATTTGTAAGAGCATATTAACGATCACCAATTGAAAATTATATTTATCTGTTATTATAACTGAAATTCTATATACTAGATTTTAATAAATTCCAAACTGTCTCAATTTTGAATTAATTTTTCTGTTACATCCTCATAATGTCTAATTGATGATAAATATTTTTACCAAAGAAAATTGTATAGCTGTCAAACTTCATGTTGTCTACTCTGCTAAAATCAAAATTATGTCTCTCTTTAAAATATCATTTAATGGTATTGCTGCAGATTATTTATCATTGCATGAAATTATCACCATGAATATCCACTGTACATGAAATGCAATAATGTCAACTGTATTGATGCTGATTTTAAAATTCAAAAATTAAGAGTACCTGTATACTATAAATTTGTTCTTTTTTCATTTAAAAAAAAAAAGAAAAAGAAAAAGGTGAAGTAATTGGAGCTCTGCACAGGGGTATCTGAGTTATGTGGTTCTTCATGGGATGCACGTTCAGAAAATGATGGGCAGCATTAGCATGATCTCAGGATGGAGATTTTGGCCCTTGACAATGAAAGGGCATTCATTATACACTTATACAGGCCCAGTTGAATGGTCAGGGGTCTCACTGGCTTGAGCTGGACAAAACTAGCCCCAAGGCCTGAACAGCAACTTAAGCAACTGTCGCTACACTGACCCGTGCTCAGAAATGTTGTCTACAGGGGCCAGTTAAAGGAATCGTGTGAGATACTGTCTAGGCTGTGAAGCTGGGAGGGTATGCACTTTGCAGGAACAGTGAGCGCATACTTGGTCAGTGAAAGCAAGTTACAGGTTATTGTTCATTAATATACAGATTATAGTTCAAGGATACTAATTGATGACTACACCCTGTTTCATTATCACTGGATTGAGCTTCAAAATGAAAATTTGCTCATGGCGTTCCGCTGCTTAAAATTCTTTGTTCACTGTTGCTCTGAGATAAACTCCAGAATCCCTAAGCAAGGCATGGCCTTGCTCCTTCTCCCACTGTCGCACAGATAGAACTCTTCCCAACTAAGGGGATGTGCTTCTTTGTATTTTACCTGCTACCTGCTCTGCCATCGGTTCCTTTGACCCCCTGTTCCTCTCCTCCCCTCTCCCAGCTTCTTACAACTGCTCATGTTTTCAGACCAGCTCTAGGGTGGACTTCCTGAAGAATTCTTAGGCTGCCCCACAGGTGTGGTGCTAGCTTGTCCCTGCCTCACCCTCCCTGGTTCTCTCATAGCATCCTCTGCTGAGATTCTTCTCATAGCATTGCTGGTTTTGCTGGGTGTTAATACATTTGTCTCCACCACCAGATTGTATGTTTTTTTTTTTTTATGAGTGTCTATTTAGGGATAGGCCCTGGGCTGGATATTTATTATACAATCAATAATCAATTTATTAATAGCCAATTTAATAATCAATTTATTATTCAATCAACACAGCAGTCTTTTTTTGTTTTGTTTTTTAGCTGCACAGTGGGGCATGCAGGATCTTACTTCCCTAACCAGGGATCAAACCTGCCTGCATTGGGTCTTCCAGCTCCCTGCACTGGAAGCACGGAGTCTTCATCACTGTACTGTTAGGCATGTCTGGATTGTATGTTCTTTGAAGGGAAAGACTGTCTGGATCCCCTGGATCTTACTGGGGCCTGTCATGCAGTGAGAGGAATCCAGTTGACATTAAATGACTAAAAGTAGTTGGGTGTTGCTGTAAGCACAGAAGAATTGGCTGCAGACATTTAGTGTTGCAAGACAGACTATTTGCAGTTTTTCCAAGTCTCCTCCTTTTCTTATATTTATCACTAGTGTTACATAATCTGTTAACTGTTCTGATAGGCAATGTCTTCACAGATGGAAAATCTGCTTCTTTTTTTCACAGGTATTTACACAGGGAATTTGCAGAGTCTTGGTCAGTTCCCAGATTGGCTGAAGGCTTTGATGTCAGCACCGATGTGATCCGAAGGGTTTTAAAAAGCAAGTTCGTACCCACATTGGAACAGAAACTGAAGCAGGATCAAAAAGTCCTTAAGAAAATCGGACTTGCCCGTTCGTTCCCAGAGCTCCCAGGGCCTGGAGATTCCTCCAAACTGCTTTCTGCAGGCCAGTCTGTATCAGGTTCTTTGCTGATGTCTGGGGATGAAGCCTCATCCAGAGGCCATGGTCATAGCACAGCTTTGAAAGCGATTGAATTGAACACTCAGAGTACAAATATAACAACGAGACAGACGGAAAGGAATAAAGGAGTCCAGGGCCTGGAGGAGAGGAAGAACTTTGTGCCTGTTGCTGCAGATCACCCTACTGGCACTTGTAGGGGCACCAGAGAAATTGACAGTGATGGATTACCCAGTGAAAAGAGGCTGGAAGAGCTGAAGGCAGGGGAGGTAGGTGACCAGATCTTCAGCAAGAGAGTCGTGCAGAGGGGACGAGAGTTCTTTGACAGCAATGGGAACTTCCTGTACAGAATCTGAGCCGGAGATGTGCCACGTGACACACAGCTGGGCGAGTATATTTGGTTCTGCCTGGATTCTGTGTGTGGATTTCCACCTTGAAAGTGGGGGGAACGATGAGCCTGGAATGTGGGATGAAAGGTTTGAATCTGACAAAGGACAGAGGACTTGACAGGGCAGATGTGTCTGGGAGCAGGGCATGACCCACCAGGTAGAGTCCAGCTTCCTGGAGCACAGCCCCTGCTCTGACCCCCATGCATCTTCAGGATTCACCCTTTTCCCTTGGGCTGTGTGTGTGTGAAAAAACCTGTATTGCATGTGTTGTTACAAGTTTCTGTGATACTTGCAGTATATTTGTGAGGAGAGTGAGTTTGTCTTCTCACCTCATTTACTTCTTGATTAATGAACACTTTCTGGAACTGCTTAGTCAATTGGTTGTCCTCATTATGTGCAAAATAAAGCAAAATGAAGCAGTCTGTTTCGATTGGTGCTCTGTGGGATTGGGAGGGTTTGTTTACTTGGGAAGGGAAGGGAAGAAAAACAGCCTGTAAATGTTGGGAGAGAAATGTGGCCAGAGGTATCGCTAGCAGAGGGCTCTGTGCTGATCAGCTCTGCTTAGTTACAGACTTTGACACTTAAAAACTGGACATTAGGCCTCCTCTAAACATCCTGAACACTATAAGTGTAAAGTCGCTCTTATAGTTGCTAGGGCCCTGAAGATCAGGATGTGGGGTCTGTCCAAACACAAAAAATACAGGCACAGGCTTTACAGGCTCTCAACATAATCTCCAGCCACTTCCAAAAGCTTAAATAGAATCTTATTTTACAGTTTTTATCAGATTTTTACAAGGCTCTTGTGATCTAGACAAGAACAGATAATAGATGACTTTTACAAATTTGGTATCCAGGGTTTTTGGATATACCCACAGCCATGCAGCTGTGAGTGAGGGACAGCACAGCACTGGGACTTGAACCCAGGTCTCACTCTTTAAGTCTTCTTAAATTCCTGGAATCCAGCATTGCCTGGCATGATTTCTGTTAATTCACTGATTCTTTTAGAAATATTTGATGAATATAATCACCAGAAAGTGATTATCAAAAGACAGAGACATATACAGGCAACATGAGTCCAGCGGTAGTTCTCAACGTCTCACTTTAACAGTTTACCAGCAAAAATAGGCTAGTCAGAATTTAAATGTATGCAGAATGTTTTTCTAATACAACATAGATATCCCAACCCTGTCATTCATGTATCTTGTTGCTATTTTAGATGTCATTAATAGCAATTATAACATCACTGATTGCTGTTAACTGGAGCATTCGCTCGGTATAAGTGGGCAAGGCCCTATCACATGCCAGTCAAAAGTTAGGGAATCCAGGTTCTGGTAATAGAGCAGTGGACACACAAGGCTCTTGTCACTGCTCTGTCACTTTCAAGTAATTTACAAACAAGTATTTTTATGATTTAAAAAAATAATTTGCCATGAGAACCTTCAAGCAGCAAGATGCTATTTGACTGCTTAAACAGGCATTTCTAACTCCTGCACATCATTTGACTATGCCCTTTCCCCAGGGGATTATGAAAAAAATAGAAGCTTTTATTACTAGCTTAGATACATTTTCAATTTACCTCATCCCCTAGCATCCTAATGCTGACTAGCTTAAATATTTTGTTCTCTGTTGTAAATGCTAATCTTTGGCTTTTGCACTTCCTACTTCGTTGTGGCCAGATTTTCATTTGGCTGGATCCTTACCATTCAGGTCTCAGGTCAAATGTTACTTTCATAGGCCTTCCCTAATCACCCTAGTCTAAAACAACTCCCTTCATGGTCTAGCTATCTGCACACCCTGTTTACTTTTTCCCAGTATTTGAAATGTATTAGTAATGTATTGGAGAAGGCAATGGCACCCCACTCCAGTATTCTTGCCTGGAAAATCCCATGGATGGAGGAGCCTGGTAGGCTACAGTCCATGGGGTCATGAAGAGTTGGACACGACTGAGCAACTTCACTTTCACTTTTCACTTTCATGCACTGAAGAAGGAAATGGCAACCCACTCCAGTGTTGTCTGGAGAATCCCAGGGACAGAGGAGCCTGGTGGGCTGCCATCTATGGGGTCGCACAGGGTCGGACATGACTGAGGTGACTTAGCAGCAGCAGCAGTAATGTGTTATTTGTCATCACCTTCCTTGCCCCATTAGCAAGTAGATCCCATAAGGCAGGAGACCTGTCTGTTCATTGCTGAGTTCCAACTGGACGTAGATTTTTTTTTGCAGAGTGGCAAGTGGTATTTTAATTCCATGACCAGGGACTGAACTCACGTCCGCTTCAGTGGAAGCATGGAGTCCTAACCACTGTACCTCCAGGGACTTCCCCTAACATAGATTTCAATATTGGTTGAGTGAATGAAAAAAATGTCTGGGAAACCTTACATGTGTACTCAGTTGCTTCAGTGTCCAACTCTGTGTGACCCTGTAGACTGTAGCCCACCAGGCTCCTCTGTCCGTGGGGATTCTTTAGGCAAAAATACTGGAGTAGGTTGCCATGCCCTCCTCCAGAGGATCTTCCTGACCCAGGAATCCAACCCAAGCTTCTTAGGTCTCCTGCATTGGCAGGTGGGTTCTTTTACCACTAGCCCCACCTGGGAAACCCAATCTATCAGCCAATTCACAATAGCAGAAAAGTCCAGCCTTTTACCTTTGCCTGTCAAGAAGGCCTACACTTCCTACACGTCGACCCCCCACTGGCACTGAGGTGTTTGGGGATACTGTCGTCCTCTCCTCCCTTGTCCCTCACTGCCCCAGCCCAAGCTGGGAGGCTGGACAGGGGAATGGGGATTCCTTGGGCAGAGGTCAGAGAACTCCATGGTGCCCTATCCCCCAGTCCTAGTTCTGGACACAAAGGACTTTCACATCACACTGGATGAGGGGAAGCTGCATTAGGGGGCATAGGTGGGGCATCTGTGGAGGAGGCAACGGAAGACAAGATCCCCAAGCTGGAGTGAAACAGACTGTTGGCGGAATGGGCAACTCAGAGCAACTTTGGGGCCAGATTCAAGAGGCTAGCAAACTTATGATAGAAGGGACTAAAGTCCCTGTGACCTGGAGGGTGTATATGTCACTCATCTGTGAAGGGCAGCTTCCTTTGGAGGGGGTGAGAGGAAGCATAAAAGCTTTGTATTGTTGTATTGTTTTTTAAGTTTTCAAATATTTGTAAGCAGAATATTGTAATGCAATGAACACGTGTACCCATCACCCAGCTTCAGCTTTAACAAATGGCCAAACTTTCTTTGTTAATATGCATGCCGCAACTAGAGTTCTCAGCTGCGACAAAAAAAAGATCCCACATGCCGCAGCTAAAGATCCTGCATGCCTCATCAAAGGTCAGACACCTCACATGCTGCAACTTAGAGCCAGTGCAACCAAATAAAATAAATATTAAAAATAGCAAATTTGAGACATTGTATTATTTCATCTGTAAGTACTTCAGTATATGTCTCAGAGATAGGAACTCCTTTTTAACACAAGACATATGAACCATTTCTGTACCTTGAAAGTTTTAGTAATTCCTTATTATTAGCTAATATTCTGGTTGATTTCTTTGAATTAGGATCCACAAAAGGACACACATTGCAATATTGTATTGTGTCATGTCCCAGAAGTCTTTTGATTTTAAAGGTATTTCCCCTTCCACTTTCTTCTCTTTGTCATTTGATGACAGGTTATTTGACCCATAAAATTTTGTGCATTTTGGATATGCTTGATTTTATCCTTATGATATCTTTTATCATGTTTCCACTACCTTCTGTATTTCCTATGAACCGGCAGTTAGGTCTTGAGGCTTGATCAGGTTCAATTTGTACTTCCTATGCATCTCACCAAGAGGTGAGTTTGCGATGTCACGGTTGGTTAGTGAGTTCAGGTATTGTCAGCCAGACCTGTCCATTATAATGTCTCTCATAAGCTTCTTAAAAACAAACAAACCCCAAACAAGATAGATATAAATCTTTATCATCACCCCTGAAATTCCCTAAGCTTCCCCAATTCAATCACTTTTCCGAAATTTTCACTATAGTTTTTCCTGTTCAAGAACCTGTTGTAAATAGTATAGAAGTCACTTTTGTGTCTGGCTTCTTTCATTTATTCAGTTATTTTTACTGTATGACTATGTCACAATTTATCCGTTTTCCCACAAAAAGCATTAATGAGTCAGAACTCTGATACTGAAAGGTCACCTGTGGTGAGACTCAGCTTCCATTGGCTCCTAACGCGTTCTTCTCTCCCTTCACCCCGCCTCCATCTCGGGCGTCTGGCCTCCCGCAGGTCAGAAGCGGGAGAGCTCAGAGCTCGCCGCTAACTTTGTGGAGTAGATGTGATCGACAGCCAAGATTCCCGGTCATCAGTGCCCTCCGGATTCCCAGTTGGTTTCGCCCATTTCACGAAGTTCTGAAAATGGAGCAAGTACCCAACGCTTCCTTGCGTGAGCTAGGAGAATTGGGTGTACCCTTCAAAGTTAGTTTAAGGTAAAATTCTTTTATCACAGGAACACTCGCCTCTGGTCCGGGAAGAAACTGGAACGTTGACGCGTTGCCGCGCGTTTTCAAATGTCCCTTCCAGGACGCCGTCCTTTTCCGGGTACCCTGAGCGGTGCTCGAGAGTACGCGACTTCCGGGAGGTCTAGGAAGCCGCCCCTCTCTTTGGTATCTCTGCAGGTGTAGACCCGAATCCTGCGGACGGGCGGAGTGGACCGGCAGGGGCGGGGCGGGATACAGTGGCTGCGGGCCTGAAGCAAGGTCCCTTTGGCTGCAGCTGTCTGGCCGAGAGGTGGCCAGCCATTCATTCCTCCAGTGTGGCTGACGAGCTAGGGCCCGTTGGGGGGCTCTTTCGGGTTCTGTGCCCTTACCTGGAGAGCCATCCAGCGCTTGCCTGGGCCGCTGCCGGTCTCCTCGGAGCGGAGGGCGTCCCCCTTCTTCCACCTAGCGGCTCAGGTGACCGCCGCCATGGCTTTTCCCCATCGACCGGACGCCCCAGAGCTGCCTGACTTCTCCATGCTCAAGAGGCTGGCCCGCGACCAGCTCATCTACCTGCTGGAGCAGGTCAGTGCCCGCCACGTCGGGGGCCTTTACTGCATCACCAGTTTAGCACTCACTGGATGCCTAGTTCTTTCTTACTGAGTTCCCTTGATCTTTCCTTGGTCCTTGGAGCTTCTGTGGCAGGTCCAAAATGAAGCACAAATCCTTTTTTTTTTTTTTTTTTTTTTTAATACGGGCAAGGGAGACACCACTAGTGTCAGGCATCACTGGGGATGGAATATGGTTAAAACAACTTTGACCTTAGGGACCTTACTTCCTGATCTATTCATAGGCATTACTGGGAGCCTATGAAACACAAATTAGCACACATAGGGTATCCTGTGGTAAATGAGTGACAGCTAGGGTTCATGAAACAGTCATTTCTAGCTGGAGTAATCTAGGAGTTTCGAGGAATGGAGTGTGAAGATAAACATACTTTAATTAGAGATGGGAGAGGGTATTCCAGGCAGATGTACTGGTGGGAGCAAAGTTGAGGAACCTGGAAAGGACAAGGCATGTAATACATGGAAGAGAGGGATGAAATAGACAGTAGGCATTAGGTAGCTACTGAAGGTTTATCCCCAGTTCTTGTGAATGTTTCAGCCTTGTTTCCCACCATTCCCTGACATCCAAGATTTCTCAACCTTGGTAACACTGACATTTTGGGCTGGTTAATTCTTTGTGGTGGGACTGTCCTGTGCATTGTAGGACATTTAGCAGCATCCCTAACCTCTTACCAGTAATACCAGATGTCAGTAACACCCCCTGGCCTAAGATGAGACAACCTAAATGTCTCCACGCTTTGCCAGATATCCCCTGAAGGGCAGAATCAGTCTTGGTTGAAGACCACTGCTTACATGCACCTTACCCATCAGGCAAACTGAACTGCTGTTCTGCCCTTGCCATTCAGCCTGTTGGCTTTCCCTGGCCTTGGCTGAATTACTATCTCGATCTGTCACTGCCCACGGCCTACTCGTTTGTCAAAATCATGTTGAGAGGAAGCTTTCAATGGCTTCACCCTCTCTTCTGCTCAGTGTGACCTCTTCTTTCTCTGGACAGGTGAGAGAGCAGCGTCAGGAATGGTGAAGCAGGAAGTGGGTGGGAGGGTGGGGACTGCCCTGGGTTAAGTTTTCTGCCTTGAACATTGGTTCTTTTGGTAATTAGAAGTAAAATGCCATTTGAAGAGATATTTGGCAATTAGTTGTGGGGTCGCAGGATACACGGTGCAGTTTTGTTTTGTTTGGCTTCGTTCGGCAGGAGACAGTTGGTTTATCAGGAGCTATAGAGGAGGAGACAGTGGAGCAGAGGAGCAGTGATGTAGAACAGGGCCACAGGTGAGCAGGAGGGTTGAGTGACAAGGATGTGACCTTAGAAGGTGAGGGACTTCCAAGGCAGTCCAGTGGTTAAGACTCCAAGCTTTAGTGCAGGGGACATGGATTGGATCCCTGAGCAGGGAACTAGGATCCCACATGCTGCATGGCCATAAAAAAAGATGAAATATCTTTCCACTGGAACCAATAATGAATAGAAGACAAAAACAGGTGAATATGTAAAGAAATGTCAACTGTGGATATAGACAATAAATAAGATGCTGGGTTAGGTGAGGTCTAGTGCCTTTCCAAGGAACTCAAGAGACTTTTTTTAAAAAATAATTTTCTTTATTGACTTATGGCTGTGCTGGGTCTTCGTTGCTGCTCCTGGGCTTTCTCTAGTTGTGGTGAGCAGGGGCTACTCCTCGTTGCAGTGCATGGGCTTCTCATCGCGGTGACATTTTTGTTGCAGATCATGGGCTCTAAGGCATGCAGGCTTCAGTAGTTGTGGCACACGGGCTTAGTTGTTCCATGGCGTGTGGGATCTTCCTGGACCAGGGATCAAACCCATGTACCCTGCATTGGCCGGTGGATTCCTGTCCACTGTGCCACCAAGGAAGTCCCCAGCTCAGAGACTTCTATTAAATGGATGACTGAGTGAACTCTCGACTGAGGGGCTTGTATAACCTGAGAGTGATCCAACACACTGTGTCTCCTTCAGCTTCCTGGAAAGAAAGACTTGTTCATTGAAGCAGATCTCATGAGCCCTTTGGATCGAATCGCCAATGTCTCCATTCTAAAGGTACTTTGCCCCCATTCCCAGGTGGATCAGGCCCCTCTTTCCTCATTAAGTTTTTCTTTTAATGAATGGTACAAATTACTGAGGAGTAATTACTACCCTTCTAGGGTAAATATAGGATAGCAGAGTTGAGTGGACTGGGGAGAGATTGATCCTCTTTGTATTGTTTTTGAATATTTAAACGTTGATTTTTCTACTGACAGTTTGAGGAAGGTTCAGTGGAATGGTTGTTAGGGAGGCATTTTGACTCCTAGAGTTAGTTTAAATAGGAGGAAGCCCTTTCAGAAGACCCTTGTCTTTGTATCAGGCTTCAGGTTCCCAACCACACTTATGTCTGTTGTTTCGTTTGATTCTTGTCTGTAGCAACACGAGGTAGACAAGCTGTACAAAGTGGAGAACAAGCCAGCCCTCAGCTCCAGTGAACAGTGAGTGTCCAGGAGCCTCAGTCCCTGCACCTTTGCCTTTGATCAGTCCTCGGCTGAGATCTAGCCCCATGACATTTGTGATATCAAAGCATTCACTTCCCTGCACTTTTACAATTTCTCCCCTAGGTTATGATTTATTCTCCTAAGTGGTCTCCTTGTCTGCAGTTTCTGCTTCCTTTGTCCTCTTCTCTCTTTAACCCAATCTACCAGCTCTAACCACATTGATTGAAAGAAAATGAAAAAGTCTCTCGGTCATGTCTGACTCTTTGCAACCCCATGGACTATACAGTCCATGGAATTCTCCAGGCCAGAATACTGGAGTGGGTAGCCTTTCCCTTCTCCAGGGCATCTTCCCAACCCAGGGATTGAACCCAGGTCTCCTGCATTGCAGGTGAATTCTTTACCAGTTGAGCCACAAGGGAAGCCCAAGAATACTGGAGTGGGTCACCTATCCCTTTTCCAGGGGATCTTCCCGATCCAGGAGTTGAACCAGGGTCTCCTGCATTGCAGGTGAATTCTTTACCAGCTGAGCCACAAGGGAAGTCCAAGAATACNGCAGGTGAATTCTTTACCAGTTGAGCCACAAGGGAAGCCCAAGAATACTGGAGTGGGTCACCTATCCCTTTTCCAGGGGATCTTCCCGATCCAGGAGTTGAACCAGGGTCTCCTGCATTGCAGGTGAATTCTTTACCAGCTGAGCCACAAGGGAAGTCCAAGAATACTGGAGTGGGTCGCCTATCCCTTTTGCAGTAGTTGAACCAGGGTCTCCTGCATTGCAGGTGGATTCTTTACCAACTGAGCTATCAGGGAAGCACTCCCCCACCACACTGATTAATCTCTCACAAATAATTTCCTTGTGATCTCCTCCAGAACCTTGAGGCCTTCCCTTACTTGCCCACTAAAGTCTCCGTGGCTCATCATAGAGTCCACAGCTGCCTCCCAGAAGGCCTTGCGCCCTCTTTCCAGCCTGGCCTTTTGCACGTACTGTCTCACCTGATGCACTTCCGTGTGTGCCCCGCTCTACACACTAACCTCTGTGCTTCTGGCCACTCCACCCACTCTGCCTGACCTTCTCTCCTCTCCTCACTGTTCTCGTGACGGACACCCAGCCTTCAGAGCCCAGCCGCACCTCCTCCACGAAGCCATCCCAGGGTCGCCACCCTGGGGTGATTGTCTCCTCCCCTGGATTTGCATGGAGCTCAGTGTTTGTCCTGTTCACCTGGGACTCAGTCACATGCTGCCTGTTGTCTGGCTTTTTTTTTTTTTTCAGTATTTCTCAACTTAAGTCATGTACACCCTCCCTTAGAGGAAAAAAGCCCCCTAGATACATGGAGAATACATCCACAAATCCCAGTTTGAAAAAAATGTCATATACTTCCTTCTATTATTTTTGAATACTTGATGGTTAATATGCTCCATGCATATGTGCGTCTTATTTTGCCCAATAAACTGTAAATTATTTGAGAGCAGAAACTTCTGGGTCCACCATAAGGCCAATAAGTTCCCCCAGTTCATCACAATATACCTGCTTTGTGTTTTTAAATTTACTTTTAATTGGAGGATACTTGCTTTCCAATTTGTTTTGGTTTCTGCCATACAACAGTGTGAATCAGCCACAAGTATACATATGTCCCCTCCCTCTTGAACCTCCCTCCTGTCCCTCACCCCATCCCACCCCTCTAGGTTGTCACAGATCACCGGATTGAGTTCCCTGTGTTATACAGCAGCTTCCCACTAGCTGTCTCTTTCACATGTGGTAGTGGATATATGTCGATGCTCCTCAATGTTTCCTACCCTCTCCTTCCCCTGCTATGGCCGCAAGTCTGTTCTCCACATCTGCATCTCTATTCCTGCCCTGCAAATGGGTTCTTCTGTACCTATACCTGCTTTACTGAGGGAAGTCTTCTGTGGTGAGTCAGCCAAGACCGCTGGCGTGGCTTTGGCCGGGTGAGAGAGTTAGCATTACCATCACCAACTTCATGATTTTTCTTCACTAGGATTTTTTTCCCCCCTCTCTCCCATAGGTTGTGCTTCCTGGTCAGACCTCGCATCAAGAACATGCGGTACATTGCCAGTGAGTGTGTCACAGCGTTCACTGTTGCTAAGACCCGGGGGAGGGCGGGAACGTCTGAGGGCCACGGCCAAAAGAACCCTTTCATAAGAGAAGAATTGTTGGGGTTGGCTGGGCCCCGAGGCTCGTCGCTTCCTTGCTTCTAGTCTAACATAAGGCCCATGGCTTTCTGGGCTGCATCCCTTCTGTCTGTAGGTCTCATCAATGCTGACAAAATGGCTGGCCGAACTCGGAAATACAAAGTGATCTTCAGTCCTCAGAAGGTGAGTTTGGACCCATGTGGGAGTGAGATAAGGCAGAAGAGCATGGGGGACTGGGACGGGTTAGGGGGCCAACAGCTGTGTCTCCCTCTAAGTGAATTCTGGGTGACTGAACAAAATACCTGCCATTGTCTTTTTATTAATGTGGCAGAGAGTCTCCTATCAAATTACCCCAAATAAGATAGTGCACTGGTGAGAGGGGCCCTCTACATGTGAGTGTGTATATGCTCGGTTGTGTCTGACTCTTTCCAACCCATGGACTGTAGCCTCTAGGCTCCTCTGACCATGGCATTCTCCAGGCAAGAATACTGGAGGGGGTTGCCATGCCTTCCTCCAGGAGATCTTCCTGACCCAGGGATCGAACTTGAATCTCCTATGTCTTTTGCATTTCAGGTGGATACTTTTACCACTGTGCCACCTGGCAAGCTATCCTGTTTAGGAATATAAATACATGAAGTATAACATTATGACTAGGGCAAGAATATTATTAAGTAAAATAAAACCAATCAGAATTACAAGATACTTTTTAATGTTATTTAAAGGAGTTATAGTAGTTAATTTCTAGTTTTTGGAGTCTTATAGAACCCTTTTTTTCCAGTTATACTTCCAAGGACAGATTTGTTTAAATAGGGAACAGAACAAGTTGTTAACAGTTTCAAATAATGCTGCAAGCCTCCATAAGACACAGAAAAACAAAACTGAGATTTTAATGAATTTTTTTCTTTCTAACACCCTCTCTAATCAAATTCTTTGACCTGATTTTCCACCACAGGACGGTCTCTTTAGTGGCTGTAGGGAGGAGGAGATCTCTCTTTCTTCCTGAGCTCCCTCTGTTAATTACAAAGATTGGCAGTTTTCCAAGTGGGGAAAGGAATCCCATTCAGTTCAGTTCAGTTCAGTTGCTCAG
>SJXQ01009006.1:0-62853 GCA_006408695.1 Aepyceros melampus
TTAGAAAAATATTGATCCCTAAGCCCTATCCTCACAGATTCTGATTTAATTAATCTATGTTTGGGCCCACATATGTACAGGTAGGGTTAGGATTCACTGTTCTAAAGGCTATGGACTAATAATATGGAAAACTATTCAGACTCACTAGCCATCAAAGAAATTCAAAATAAAATAACAAGTAATTTATGAATATAACTGATCATTAAAAACAATGGAATGGAATTATTCCAAAATAAAAATTAAGGAATAAGCTGAGCAAAAGAAGTCAGGCACAAAAGATTACATGTAGTATAATTCCATTCTAGTAGAGACAGAAATCAGAAGAGTAGATTCCCGGGAGGAGGTGAGGGAGCAGGAGATATAGACTGACTGTGAAAAGGAACAGACTGTCAGAGATAAAGGAAATGTTCTGTATCTTGACTGCAGATGTGCTTAGTGGGCATATATATTTGTCAAAACTCATCAAATTGTACATTTAAAAATCTGTGTAATGTAAATTATACCTCAGTTAAAAGAAAGAGCATTGGGAAAAATTTCATCAGAGCCCTCCCCACACCAAAGTAGCACCCAATGCAAATTCAGATGTAGTGAAATTTCTACTCTCACACAATAATGGCAGAACATTTTGGTAGGATGCCTCTGAATGTTTGATAATACATTTTGAGATCCATAGCTCCAGCTTTTGGATTAGTAATTCCACACTTAGGAATTTATAAAAATAATTTTTTAAAATGAAAAATACATGTACAAAAGCGGTTTTAATTTATTTTGTATAAAAATATCAATCGCAGGACCAGTGGGTAATTCTTAACTAAATCGGGGCTATGTTAGAGCGTTGAATCCAGCAGGCCTAGAATCAGGCCTGAACTGTTTTGTGAAAGTTCTTGCTTGGCACTGACCAGTGGTCCCAGAGTGAAATATACCAATTAAAGCAGTGTTGCTTTGCAACCACAGGTCTGGAGTTTCATGGTAGTTTGCACCAACTATCAGCATTGTTTACTGATAACAATGAGATTAATGATTATATCTGATCTGACTGAGACCCCAAGAAGGCTGTGCTCTCGAGGCTGTTTAAAGAGCAAGAACATGCTTACACGACCAGCAGAACGTGAAACATCTCCACTGAGAATCCGTTTTGGGATCCCTGGCTCTCAGGTGGTCAGTGCACATGCTGGTGGTTCCTGGTTGAGTGAAATATACCAATTAAAGCAGTGTTGCTTTGCAACCACAGGTCTGGAGTTTCATGGTAGTTTGCACCAACTATCAGCATTGTTTACTGATAACAATGAGATTAATGATTATATCTGATCTGACTGAGACCCCAAGAAGGCTGTGCTCTCGAGGCTGTTTAAAGAGCAAGAACATGCTTACACGACCAGCAGAACGTGAAACATCTCCACTGAGAATCCGTTTTGGGATCCCTGGCTCTCAGGTGGTCAGTGCACATGCTGGTGGTTCCTGGTCCAAGATGGTGCATCTTGGTCCCAACAGAGGGAGGGCCTGGAGCTCCTGCCTGGCCTTTCTGGACCCACTGCTGTGAGACACCACGGGCTCTGGGGATGCCCTCCCCTCCCTCTAATGGCAGGTACAAAGTGGGAAGAGCGCTGTGCAGGTTAGTAGAGGGCTGAATTCTAGTCTTAGATTTGTCATTTTAATATGAGCTGAGCCACACATGTTCCTTTCCATGTTTCTATATTTCTCAGTGATGTGATAATCAAAGCAAGATACTGAATATCAATGACTGAAGAATTTTCCACTGTACAGCAGACTGGTTTTCAAATCATTATTACTACCATCAACATAGGAATTGAGAACATAAGAGAATAAGAAACTTCAACTTAAAGAAACAATAGAGATGAGGGGTGCAGAGCTAGAAGCAGAGAGGTGAGTCATAGAGGAAAACTGAAAATAAGTAGATATAATAACAGCAATACGTGAACCATGAACTTCCAGATGTTCAAGCTGGTTTTAGAAAAGGCAGAGGAACCAGAGATCAAATTTCCAACATCCGGTGGATCATGGAAAAAGCAAGAGAGTTCCAGAAAAACATCTATTTCTGCTTTACTGACTATGCCAAAACCTTTGTGTGGATCACAATAAACTGTGGAAAATTCTTCAAGAGATGGGAATACCAGACCACCTGACATGCCTCTTGAGAAACCTGTATGCAGGTCAGGAAGCAACAGTTAGAACTGGACATGGAACAACAGACTGGTTCCAAATAGGAAAAGGAGTATGTCAAGGCTGTATATTGTCACCCTGCTTATTTAACTTCTATGCAGAGTACATCATGAGAAACGCTGGGCTGGATGAAGTACAAGCTGGGATCAAGATTGCTGGGAGAAATATCAGTAACCTCAGATATGCAGATGACACCACGCTTATGGCAGGAAGTGAAGAAGAACTAAAGAGCTTCTTGATGAACATGAAAGAGGAGAGTGAAAAAGTTGGCTTAAAGCTCAACATTCAGAAAACAAAGATCATGGCATCTGGTCCCATCACTTCATGGTACATAGATGAAACAGTGGAAACAGTTTTATTTTTCTGGGATCCAAAATCCCTGCAGATAGTGACTGCAGCCATGAAATTAAAAGACGCTTACTCCTTGGAAGGAAAGTTATGACCAACCTAGACAGCATATTAAAAAGCAGAGACATCACTTTGTCAACAAAGGTCCATCTAGTCAAGGCTATGGTTTTTCCAGTCGTCATGTATGGACGTGAGAGTTGGACTATAAGGAAAGCTGAGTGCCGAAGAATTGATGCTTTTGAACTGTGGTGTTGGAGAAGACTCTTGAGAGTCCCTTGGACTGCAAGGAGATCCAACCAGTCCATTCTAAAGGAGGTCAGTCCTGGGTGTTCATTGGGAGGATTGATGTTGAAGCTGAAACTCCAATACTTTGGCCACCTGATGCAAAGAGCTGACTCATTGGAAAAGACCCTGATGCTGGGAAAGATTGAGGGCAGGAGGAGAAGGGGTCAACAGAGGATGAGATGGCTGGATGGCACCATTGACTCGATGGACGTGGGTTTGGGTGAACTCCGGGAGTTGGTGATGGACAGGGAGGCCTGGCGTGCTGCAATTCATGGGGTTCCAAAGAGTCACACACAACTGAGTGACTGAACTGAACTGAGTAACAGCTTTGTGCTAGACACTGTTCTATTACATGTATTTATTCATTATTTAATTCTCCCAACAACTTTATGTGAAAGGAATGGCTATTTTGCCCATTTTAAAGATGAGATATCTCAGGCACAGAGAGGTTACTTAACTTGTCCAAGGTCACACAGCTAGTTTCTAATAGAACCAGGAATTTTACCCAGGCAATATGGCTCCAGAGTCCATACTCTGAACTACCATGCTACACTTCAGAGAGGAGGGGAGTGGGAGGAATCTGGTGGGATGATGACCAGGGAATGGAAGAAAGAGCAGGAAGTCTGGGAACACAAATTTTTCTTGAGCACCTTCTATACACCAGGGACTGTGGATAAAAAGATGAATAAGACTGTGGCCCATGTCCTTTAAAACCTATAGTCTGGTGAGGAAGATAGGTGTGAATCACATTATTTCAGAACAACATAGTGAGTTTTTAAAGAATCAGAGACAGTCACCTACAGAAGGCTATAGGGACATGAAGAGTGAGCACCTCATCCAGCCCAAGCTGAAGGTGTCAAGGAAGGGTTGTCTGAGAAGGAAGAGTTGAAATGGGGAGAGCATGGTTCAGACTGAGGACAGCATGTGAGGGGAAAAAGCCTGAAGGCAAGTCAGAAGGATGTATTTGGGGAAGAGCAAGATGTTAGATACCACTAGAGCTCAACAAATAGCAATTCCCTGCTTCCCTGGTGGCTCAGATGGTAAAGTGTCTGCCTGCAATGTGGGAGACCCGGGTTAGATTCCAGGGTTGGGAAGATTCCCTGGAGAAGAAAATGGCAATCCACTCCAGCTCTTGCCTGGAAAATCCCATGGATGGAGGAGCCTGATAGGCTACAGTCTATGGGGATGCAAAGAGTCAGACACGACTGACTGACTTCACTTTACTTTCCCCCTCCCTCTCTTGAGAAGAAATAAGGCCTCACACCCTAGAAAAAGCCCGGTAGATAGAACTTCTGGGAAGGAAGGACAATGGTGTTGGTTTTGTTGAAGTCACCTCAGCGAGCATCCCCTGCTGAGCTGGGGAGCTGGCTCTCTAAGAAAGAGCTTTACTCTACACAGTCTTCTTCTAAGGGGAACTTATTTTTGTTTACCTCACATGGAGATCAAACTGCTTCAAAAGGTGCTCATTTTCTTCACACAGAGCTTCCTTTTCCTGCTGCAACACAGACAGCTTCTTTGACAATTCCTGGTTGTTCTTGAGATGCTGGAAAACATTTTAAGAAATGAGAATACACTGGTGAAGAAAGGTGTGATGTTTGAGAGAATGTAAACGGGCAAAGCCTTTCTGCTAAAAAAGGCTTCCAGAAATCATAGTAGCTTCCTGTGATTTTTGCATCTCTAGAATTTCTGAAAGCTAGTAGCTCCTTTTCCTGACTTGTGATTCCTCAACCCTTCCGACAGTTGTGTAAGCCTATATGAAAAGTCTGACAACTCTAAGATGTGTGGGGTGGTTAGCTACATCTGACCAAGTTAATCAGCCCTAGAGGAGAAAATGGCTGACTCAGGGTTTGATTACTGGAACAAGGCATACTCAGAAACCCAGGGCACTTCCTTCATGTAGGCAGCAGGTCAATATATCCAAAATCCAAATCCAAATTTCATCAAGTAGGTTGCAGAACTGCAAGCACAAGTTGACTTCATAGCCTTGCTAGATCTCTTAAATAAAAAATAGTGTTTTATTTGGAAAACGTGGAAATCTCAGAACTGGGAATAAGAGCATCTGACAGGATCCCAATAACCTTGAGCACCCTGGGCCTCAAAACCCTACTGAGCCCCTCTTATCAGCATAAACAGTCCTACTGTCTCAGGAGATTAAGCACCCTGTCTCCAGGACTCTACTGACTCCACCTGGGGCATCTACCTGTGCAATGATACCCATTATTCTTAAGAGCCACTCCTATACCACCACCACTGCTTGTCTTTGCCTTGAATCCTACAATGAGAGTCAGATCCCAGGACATCCTGGGGAAAAGGAGTTGAGTATAGTCCCTGACGTAGGAGGACTGACATACTGAAAGAATAGAAAGATTTTATGATGTTAAATTGGCAGAAACCTGAGGAATATACATAGGAGTGTATTCCAAGGGTGTTTATACTAAGGATAAAGTAATATAATGTTGAATAGGCTGAATTTACTGACCTGATGGATACACTTACAGAGATTCAGGGTTTAATGTATTAATTTAAACATCTAAAGTGACTTTAATAGTTTGCTTGGTTGGTGGACTGAAAGTTGGACTCTACAGTGACCAGGGTTAAATGATATTCAAACGCCATACTAAGAGAGAGGAAAGAATCCAGAGTCTTAAGTAGATAGGAAGTTTGGAGTAGATTTATCGTAGGTGACCTGCTCACCCAACTCATCATGACCCTCACATGACTCAGAAGACATTCCTTTCACAAAGGCTTTGCCAAATACACTGGTGAGTGCCAGATTCCTTGAAATGCTCCATAACGCTCTCCTGTGAGGATGATGGTGGGAGATGCCAGCATTGGAACTGAGCCCTGATTTTGTGATGGGGGGTGATGCTACTGCAGAGTGTCAAAAGTCAAGCACAATGCTTAATCCCCGTTACTAGGGGGTCCACTGGGTGGGCATTAGTACTGCTATGAGACAATAGGGCCGCAGATAAAACCAAATGGCTAGACTCGCAGCAATCACTGTTGCAGTTAACCGATCACAGTGATTACAGAACTAAAATAGATGAACAGCCTATTAAAGTTTTACTTGAGTTGTATTTTTAAATAAATAAACGCACCTGGCTCTGGTGAACAGAGGTCCAATTTGAATGGCAACAGCAGAGAGTAATGGCCTCTTACTCAGTCCTCAGGCCTGAGCTGGTTCAGACCCAGGGCCCTTTAGCCAGGCTTTCTTCAGGAAGAACCTGGAGTGTGACACTGCCAAGCATGTGTCTTCTCCCACAGAGATCTGTGGCCTCTTACCCAGGTGACCGGGCACTAGAGAAAGGGGATTATGTACATTTGGGGGGAATTACATGCAGTCCAGTGGTTCTGAGTCAGCACAAGTACCATGGAACCCAAAATGCAACTGAGGTTCAGAATTCAGAGTGGTGGAAGTAAGGTGGAAAATGGGAGTTTGAACACAGAGTGTCTTAGAGTGTGTCTGCAGAGACTCACTGGCTCAGTATAGGTTTCATGATGGGTCTAGTGGGTTTGTGAAGCTCCTCAGTTTGTGAATTTCCCAGTTTTTGAGTGTGAAGTCAGCCTAGACAATATGGAAGAGCAGATTCTCCTTGCTGGCTTTCCAACCTGAGGCAGGAGGGCTATTGATGATAGAAGAGGCCAAGTTCTTAGAAAGCCTCTTCTGAGTCTAGAATCGACTTATACCACCTTTGTTCCTTCAGCCCATTTATCAAGCAACCATCAAGGCTGTCTGGTTTTAGTGGTGCCCAAAGCAAGACAAAGAGCTGCGCTGTGCCAGGCTGTGGGGCAACTTGCTCTGCCATTTGGGCTTTATGATCCAGCAGACCCAAATGTGCCCCAAGCTTCTGTGGCAGATGAGGAAACAACACAGAGCCTCTGGAAAGCTGTAGTTTAATCTTAGGATTGGGGAGGAGAGTCATCTCTCCTCTCAATCACCTCTCATGGTTGGCCACAAGAAAGAAAGGGTCAAGCAACCTGAGCGAGGTGTTCTCTTATCCACTGAGCATTGAGCTGGGCATGGACAGTAGTACTCCATCCTCAAACAGAACTGCTATGGAAAATGCTGAGCAGGCTGCATGAGCAAGTGAGAGTTGCTTCTATTGTATCACCACCTCTTTCAACCCAAACCTATGGCCTCACGGGGAGTTATGTATTACCCGTTAGCTGAGAAAGAGTAATTTGGGCCTGATGTACTTAATGATTCTGTACAAAATATGGCCAACCACTTGAAATAGGGCTGCTGCGGCATGACAGCCCCAACTGAGGGGTGTCCTTCAGAGCAGTGGGAAGGGAAATCTCAGTGGGTAAAGTTTGTGTTCACTTTGCCTGGAAAGAGAGACGTCCAGAGGCATGGACCGATGCTAACTCATAGAAAGTTTCTAATAGTTTGGCCAGATGATCAGGGATTTGGAAAGACTAATATTGGAAGATGGATGAAATGTGTCCTACCGGTGGAAGTGTTCCGTGCCAGTACTCTTCAGCAGGGTGGTCACTAGCTGCATCCAGCTACTGAGCACATGAAATGTGCCTAGTATGTCTCAGGAACTAAATTTTTAATTTAAATTTAGATAGCCACAGTGGCTAGCTGACACAAAAGTAGACAGCACAGGCCTAGAGTGTGAACATACATATGCCTCGTGTGCTTTTCCAGAGCACAGGGCTTCTACAGAAGAGGTGGCCCTCAGTAATCGAGTGGAGAAAACCCAGTACATTCTGTAGATGTCACTTAGCCTCTTTTTCTATCCTTTATGTGCTCACTCATTTGGGCTCATGTACAAAGTGGACAAGGGGTCACCAAGGCTAATCTACTCAACTTGCCAAAAGCAAAGATCAATGTTGAGCTATTGATATGGGGGGCCGACAGTCACCGGATAGTAAGTTTATTATACTGGACCTCTTCCACCACGGAGAGAACAACAATTTGTCCTCAGTGAAAGAGACACTCATTTTAGACACGGATTTTCTTTCTCTGTCCACAGTGCTTTTGCCAGGACTACCATCTGTGGGCTTTCCAAATTATTTCCTGTCATGATATACTACTACTCAACATAGTTCCTGAATAAGAAAAGCATTTTAAAGTAAGAAAAGTGAAACAAAGTCTCAGTCATTGCTCTCATCATATATCCTACTATCCAGGAAAAAAACAAACTGCAAAACAGTGGAGAGACCTATGGAAGATGTAGGTATGATGCCAACCAGGTGACAACATCTTTTGAGGTTCTGGGTTGTCCTACAAGATGATGTCTAAACTTTCAACCAGTGATTGATGTATCCTGTGGTTTCTCTCAGAGCAGAATATGGGAAAGAAACCAAGAGCTGGAATGGGAATGGCTTTTCAAACCTATATCCCCAAACATGTTTATTGGTAGTTAATTTATTGTATTATTGGTAGTTAATTTATAATTAACTTTTAAAGTTATTATATCCATGTGGATTGAGACTGAAGAAGTAGCAATTACATTAACCACAAATGACCACAGATACTGTTGGGACTTTCAGAAGTTAAGTGTATCAATGAAACAGGAATCAGGGCACAACCTTTAAAAGAATCACATAGCTGTTGAAGATATGACAAAAACTGGTTGAAACTATTAGGGTCAAGATGGCAGAAGATTTAATTTCCCCTAGACCTTATTATATGCTCACTTCCTTCCAGCCTCATTATATGCTCACTGTAATTAGGTAAGTGATACACCCACAGGTGCCAGACAGTTCCAAGGCCAATCATAAAAGGCCAAAAAGGCCATATGGCCCAATTCTGCCCCTTCTCCAAAATAGTTGGACTAATCTTCCCATCATTAGCCTATGAAATTACTCAGTCCATAAAAACTAACTATGCCATATTTCTGGACTTCTTGCCTTCTGCGATGGTCCATACTTTGCCTGTGGAGTGTGTTTCTTTCAGAGCCACTCTGGCCTTTTGAGTCGGACCACAATCTACCTATGGAATGTGTATCTCTCTAAATAAATCCTCTTCTTACTTATCACTTTGTCTCTCACTGAATTCTTTCTGAGACAAGACAGAAGAACCTGAGCTTCATTAAGTCCTGAGAACACATGTGTGATCTCAATTAAGACAACAGGTTCAAGCCCCAATCTGAGTTGTGCTGTTTCATCTTCATTTGTATGAGTGACAGTGCATTCTACTCAGCGGAAGCATACTATTCCTCTTGTAGTTTATAAGGCTGAATATGGGTAAAAGGGTTTGGATAGAAGTTGCTTATACAAAGTAGATTGTGACATTGCTCACCAGGACCCTTACTTTTCTAAGCTCTCCCCTGTGCTGCAAGATTGGAAGTCTGAAAATGACATTTCCAAACTCCCTCGACAGCAGAGTTCCAGTTCTGTTTCTGCAAATCAGAGGCACACCCACACAGTTTGGAAAGCACGGAGCGGGGAAAGCACAGGAAGAGCCACCACGCTCCTCTTGTGCTACTGTAAGCAGACAGGGTAGGGAGTCTCCAGAGAAAGAACCAGGCACGATTTCTTGACGTAAGAGAAGACATTTTTGGCTTAACCCATTTTGTGATCTAAACCTGGCCACAATGCTTGTTCCTGAACAGGTCTCAGTGGTTGACGATTTTAAGGGAAGTGAAGAAGTGCAGAAAAAAGCAAAAGCAGTCAAGAAACAATGGTTCAGTGATAAAATTAGCCCTAGTTCCTCCTCAAGGGAAATACATAGCAATGTGATACATGTCTTTGAGTTTGGCAGGAACTAAGGCCCCCACTTAGGTGGAGGACAGAAGGGTGATGTTGACCCTCATGACTTCTATCAACTAAAGCCTGAACTCTGGACCTTTGCCCCAATTCGATGCTGAATTCTCCTTTGCTCAAGCTCCTTCATAAATACGCATGTATCTTTAGCTTAAAACTTCCCCAATTTTGCTGTTTGAGGAGATACTTCTTTGGGAAAGATCCCTGGTGTTTTCACTTGCTGCAAATAAATCCTTTCTTCTCCTGATCTATTGACTTGGCTGTGTCTCTTGGCTTGACACCAAGGGCTAAATCCAGTTTCTGGTAACACTATCAGGTAGATGAAAGAGGGAAACTTTTGAAAGGGCTTTGGGAGAGTTCCTGCTAATCTCCTACAAGGGTTGGTTTCCCTGTGGTTTCTGAACTTCTGGATTTATTGAAAGCTAGCATCAGTTCTTGCTGACCTACTCACCCCTACCTCTCCCTTCTAACAGTTTCGTAAGCATGTTATTCCCTGTGTTAAATTCCTTCTTGCTTGAAATAACTAGAATAGATTCTGCTTCCCTGTCTCAATCCCAACTAAATTTAATGGGTAAAGTGCTAGGCATTCAAGAATTATTAGCTCTTATTAACTATTAATTAGTCTAAGGAAACAGGAAAACTGAGAGGCATACTTATTTGTCTTCTTACCTCATCAGATTTTCTTTTTTCATTTTCCAGTTCTTTAAGTTGGGCCTTTTGTTGCTGAAGTTTGATTTGTTGCTGAGAACTGGTCATTTCCAATAGACTCTCTTTTTCCTGTAAGAGTTTCACTTGCTTCTGTAGCTCATTCATATTCTGATCTAGGAGTTTCCTTAAGGCAATTAATGTATATTAAATCACACAGTGAATTGCAAAGCTTTGCAAAAGAAACTCTTTGACCTAAAATTGTTAGAGTGGGCACAGGGGAATTATTTTGTTCAGTGAGATAAAGTAGCAGTCCAAAATGGGCAAACATCAAAGAAATCTCCTTTATGATGGAAGCTTTTCTTAGTTTTCTCTTTTCCGAAAACTACCCTAAGAAGAAATAATTGTCCTTATTTCACAGAGGAAGGGAACTCGCCAACAACCAACTCATTGGAAAAGACCCTGATGCTAGGAAAGACTGAAGGCAAAAAGGAGAAGAGGGCGGCACAGGATGAGAAGGTTGGATAGCATCACCAACTCAATGGACATGAACTTGGGCAAACTCCAGAAGACAGTGAACGACAGGGAGGCCTGGTATGCTGCAGTCCATGAGGTCACAAAGAGTAGGACACAGTTTAGTGACTGAACACCACCACCACCACAGAGGAAGCTGTGGCACTGAGAAGCTGAATTAACTTTTTCCAGGTTGCACAGCTACAGCAAGATGGAGGTAGGGCTCTGATTCTGAATTCTGTAGTCCTTGTGCTTGTCCACACTGCTTTATGAGTTGAATCCCTTCATCTCCTTGCTTTAATAAAGGGCTGTCAGTTACAAACACTTGATACTAATGCACATGTGTTAACACTGCTGTAACGTTCTCCTTTACTCTTAAGAAAAAGTCCAAATTCTTTTTTGGACTTGTGGGATCTTAGTTCTCCAACCAGGGATTGAACCTGGGTCCTTGGCAGTGAAAGCATGGAGTTCTTCTAACCATTGGACACCAGGGAATTCCCCCAAATTTTTTAATATGACTTGGGAGCTAACTTACCTTTCTAGTTCCATTTTCTTGCCACTCCTCTACCCCAAAACATTTTGTTCCAGGCAAAATGAAAAATTTTCACTTCCCAAAACAAGTCATCCTCCACATTTATTAATCCCCTGCAACTCCAACCTTGTCCCTAGCCTCCTTTTCCAGGTCTTCCTTTACCTGATATGTTCTACTTAGCTTTCCCATAACAACTACTTTACTTTCAACTTATATAGCTTTCTTTCAGGAAGGCTTTCTTGAGCTTCCTGGACCAAATTAGGTGTCCCTGCTATGTGTGACCTGAGCATACTAAATCTCCCTTAGTATAACCCTTCTCATACTTCGTTATAGTTGCAAAGTCTTATCTGTCAAGATGGCGGTGGTGGTGGTGAAGTCACTGAGACATGTCTGACTCTTTGTGACGCCATGGACTGTAGCCCACCAGGCTCCTCTGTCAGCGGAATTTCCCAGGCAAGACTGGAGTGGGCTGCCATTTCTCCATGAGATCTTCCTGACACAGGGATCTAACTCACGTCTCCTGCATTGGCAGGTGGATCCTTTACCGTTGAGCCACCAGGGAAGCCCCATGTGTCAGGATATTAATTACAAAATATTTCATATCAGCAAAAAGTCTAAAAATATTTTATACAAATTATGATATAGCTGTGTAACAAAGTGCTATACAACTATTTAATATTCAGTTCAGTTCAGTTCAGTTGCTCAGTCGTGCCCGACTCTTTGCGACACCATGAATCGCAGCACGCCAGGCCTCCCTGTCCATCACCAACTCCCGGAGTTCACTCAAACTCATGTCCATCAAGTCGGTGATGCCATCCAGCCATCTCATCCTCTGTCGTCCCCTTTTCCTCCTGCCCCCAATCCCTCCCAGCGTCAGAGTCTTTTCCACTGAGTCAACTCTTCGCACGAGGTGGCCAAAGTATTGGAGTTTCAGCTTCAGCATCAGTCCTTCCAAAGAACAACCCAAGGCTGATCTTCAGAATGGACTGGTTGGATCTCCTTGCAGTCCAAGGGACTCTCAAGAGTCTTTTCCAACAACACAGTTCAAAAACATCAATTCTTTGGTGTTCAGCTTTCTTCACAGTCCAATTCTCACATCCATACATGACCACAGGAAAAACCATAGCGTTGACTAGATGGACCTTTGTTGGCAAAGTAATGTCTCTGCTTTTCAATATGCTATCTAGGTGGGTCATAACTTTCCTTCCAAGGAGCAAGCATCTTTTAATTTCATGGCTGCAGTCACCATCTGCAGTGATTTTGGAGCCCCCCAAAAATAAAGTCTGACACTGTTTCCACTGTTTCCCCATCTATGTACCATGAAGTGATGGGACCAGATGCCATGATCTTTGTTTTCTGAATGTTGAGCTTTAAGCCAACTTTTTCACTCTCCACTTTCATCAAGAGGTTTGAAACCATAAATCCATAACAGAAAAATAGATGGAAAAGCACAATATTTGGATATTAAATATATTTCTATTTAAGCAGTATGTGTCAAAGAGAAATTTAAAAATTACTGTAAACCACATGTATTTTATAGGGCTTCCTATGTGGCAAAGCAGTAAAAAAATCTACCAATGCAGGAGACCCAAGAGAGGAAGGTTCAATCCCTGGGTCAAGAAGATTCCCTGGAGTAGGAAATGGCAACCCACTCCAGTATTCTTGCCTGGAAAATTCTACGGACGGAGGAGCTGGGTGGGCTACAGTTCACAGGGTTGCAAAGAATCAGACACACTGAGCGAGTGACACACACACCTTGTGGCAAACTTCCTCAGGTTCTCTTGGACCTGGAGCTGATAGTGTTATTTGTCTCTCAGAAGTTTGTTTACCATTCATTATTTTTTTTTGCCTCATTGTATGTTTGCCCTAGGGCTTTCTCTAACTTTGTGAGCAGTGCTTTAAAAGCTATACTTATTGTAGTTTATTCAGGAACTAGCTGTATTTAAACAGGAGAAGGGTGTCATCTTGGCAGAAGTCGCAGTGAGACAAGTATTTTTCTATCGGACCTGAGTGAATTCACTATTCACTCAAACATTCATTTATTCACCTACTCAAACATTCAGATCAACATATTTGCTAAGCAAATACTGAGTGTCGGGCTCTACACTAGACGTTTCTTTTCTTTTCTGAGGATGCTGAGGCGCAGCATGTGGGATCTGCGTTCCCAGACCAGGGATCGAACCTGCAACCCCTGCAGTGGAAACATGGAGTCTTAACTATTGTACCTCCAGGGAAGTCCTATACTAGAGGTTTCAATTACAGCTGAAAGTAAAGCTTCTGAGCTTAACAATTTATGGGAATGGCTATGTATCTTTTCAGTAGTTAAAACTACTAATTAGTTTCTTAAGACACATGTTCTGAATGCCACTGAAGTGCCAATATTTATACTGTCTAAATTTTAAAATTTTACTAATCTTTATCAATTTTGCCAGCTACATTTTTTATGGAGCAGCAGCAGCAGCATCAACATACATATGACAATATGCCCATGACTTGAAGTTTAGGGTATATAAGATCATTTTAGTAAGAATCCTAATAATAATCAAAACCCTTCTAGAAAGAAACATGACAGCTCTTAACTACTATCAGCTTGTTAATGATTAAGATGCCTATAAAGTACTTGGATCTTCTTTAAAGAAAATCAGCTGATAAATACAAAACAGCAACCACATTCTAGTCTGCATTTTGTTGAAAGTAAAGCTTCTGAGCTTAACAATTTATGGGAATGGCTATGTATCTTTTCAGTAGTTAAAACTACTAATTAGTTTCTTAAGACACATGTTCTGAATGCCACTGAAGTGCCAATATTTATACTGTCTAAATTTTAAAATTTTACTAATCTTTATCAATTTTGCCAGCTACATTTTTTATGGAGCAGCAGCAGCAGCATCAACATACATATGACAATATGCCCATGACTTGAAGTTTAGGGTATATAAGATCATTTTAGTAAGAATCCTAATAATAATCAAAACCCTTCTAGAAAGAAACATGACAGCTCTTAACTACTATCAGCTTGTTAATGATTAAGATGCCTATAAAGTACTTGGATCTTCTTTAAAGAAAATCAGCTGATAAATACAAAACAGCAACCACATTCTAGTCTGCATTTTGTGCCAATCGTGTTAAGAGTTAGACAAGCAGATCCCAGGGGATCATATTTCATAGGCAATCCATTCATTCAAGAAGATTTACTGGTGCACCAAGCATGTTCCAGAACAAGACATAATCCCTGCCCTTGAAAATTCCACACTCTAGTATGAAAGGCAAGCAGATAAATAATCAGAATATAGTGATACATACACACACACACACATACATATATATCACCATGTATAGATGTGGGGCTTCCCGGATGGTGCTGGTGGTAAAGGACCCACCTACCAAACAGGAGATGTAAGAGATACTTCCCTGGGTTGGGAAGATGCCCTGGAGGAGGGCATGGCAACCCACTCCAGTCTTCTTGCCTAGAGAATCCTATGGACAGAGGAGCCTGGCAGGCTATGGTCCATAGGGTCAGAAAGAGTTGGACACAATTGAACCCACTTAGCACGTACACACATATGTGTGTGTGTGTGTGTGTGTGTGTGTGTGTATATATATATATGTGCAGTTTTGTAGTTGAGTTTACTTCAGCAGGGACACAGAGGAAATGCAGTGGTAAATTGACACTGCTCGTAAACTCAGGGGTGGTAGCCCACAGAAAAATGACATCTTTGCTCCTCTTACCTCTTCTGTTGTTCTTCCTGATACTGTTGCTTTATCTTAGCTTCATTTTCTATTGCTTCTTTTATCCTTTCCTCTAATTGCTTCTTCTCCATAATACAAGTGTCTGTCAGATTGACTTTATGAGCATGTTCTAATCTCTGCTGCAGATCCAAAATCTTAAATGAAAAGAGTTTACAAATAAAACTTTAAGGGTAACTTATTTTCCAATTAGGGAAATACCATATAGATAGCAAACAGTAGTACTAACATAAAAATCTCATCTGAAGAGTGTGACTAGATTTATTTTAATTTTAAAATTAAATTACTAAATTATTGCAATATGCAGTAAGTTCACATGATTTAGTGTGACAAAATCTCCTTTCCCTTCTTATACTGTCTTCTTTCCAGTTTTCCTCCATCAAACAGGTAATCACTGGTATTAGTTTCTTGTCCACCCTTCTAGAAATTGATTTATGTTTATATAAACAAATACTGGGGCTTCCCAGGTGACTCAGTGGTAGAGAATCTGCCTGCAATGCAGGAGACACAGGAGACTTGGGTTCGATCCCTGGGTCGGGAAGATCCCCTGGAGGAGGAAATAGTAACCCACTCCAGTATTTTTGCCTGGAAAATCCCATGGACAGAAGAACCAAGAGGTCTACTACAGTCCATGGAATTGCAAAGAGTCGGACATGACTGAAGTGATTGAGCATGGATCTTGCATCCTGACACACGCATGCAGCAGAATGCAGTAGAATTTCCCTAGTTTTTATGCCTAGTAGTAGAAGTGTTGGGTTGGTTGTATGGTATATATACATCTTTAACTTAACTAGATACTAATGCCAAATTGCTTTCTGAAGTGTCTATACTAGTTTACTCTTCCAGCTGCAGCCAGAATATGTGATCCTGTTGCACAAAATCCAGTACCAATATTTATATTGCCTAAATTTTAAAATTTTACTAATCTTTATCAATTGTGCCAGTTACTTTTTTAATAGAGTAATAACAACATATGACAATATGCCCATAACTTGCACCTACTCAGTGAAGTTTTACTTACATAACCACCACTTCCAGACCAAGATAAAGAATACTTCCAGCACCATAGACAATTCCCTCATGTTCCCCTCATAAGGATAGCCACTATTCTATCACCATAGCTTAGTTTTGCCTATTCTTAAACCTCATATAAATGAAATTACATAGTATGAACTCTTTTGTGCTGGCTTCTTTAGCTCAACATTGAGTTTTTGAGTTTAAGATAGATTGCTATCATCTAATTTTGATGTTTGCTTTACGTTTATGTGGTTTGATGAAATGATTTATTTTTTACATAAGATTTGACTCTCAGACAAACCTACGAAGAAAATGTGCGCGTGTTATATACTACTGCCACCTGGTGTTAGGCAGGCTAAAACGCAGGGGCAACATTTCAAAAGGGTTCATTTCTTAACACCTATCCCTCCAAAAATTACAAACTAAAAATCAATTAAATAGACAATCCAAGTGACAGGAGACTAAGTCCTTTAAAATTTGAAAGTATACAATGAAAGTCATTTAATCTCAGATTTACTGGAACCGTAAGAACAGGTGACATCAAAAGAGGAAAGCATAGGAGAGTGAAAAAACCCTAGAATTTTATCGTTTGCACTGTATCTATTTCTTAAAATCCTCAGGGAAACAGAATTTCAGTAGTAGTATCCAGGGCATGATATTTATTAAGTGTGAGGATAATTACCTTGTCCTCTGCATCAGCAACTTTAGATTTCTCCTGAGCCAGCATTTCCTGTAGGTTGTTCTGTGATTTAATGCTCTGAGCCTGTTTAAGTACTTCCAGCTCCAGCTCCCTGATTTTCTGCTGACAGTGCTTCCACTCGGCCGTGAGTGAACAGCACATCTTTGAGCTGTCTAATAACCTTTCCTGGGCCTGCTTGAGTTCAATTTTTATCTAGAGGTGGGTAATAAAGACAAGGACAAAAATAAGCATGGGATGAATGTGGATGTGAGCCAGAATAAGCAGCTTTCAAAGAATACAGTCTCTCCCAAGAGCTGACAAATACCAATGCCATGTGGCTGGTTACCTCTCTGGAGCTGCTGGCAGCTTGACAAAGGAATTTTCCTAAGAGTTTCTATACATGCGTGGTCTAAATAGTTTCCACCCTTCCCCCCCGCCCCAGTCTACTCCAAGCTGGCTTTCAATCCCACTACTTAATGAGACTATTTTTGCCAAGAGCACTACTGCCTTTCCCATTGCCAGAATTTAAGTCCAGTGGGCAACTGACCTGTTAGTAGCAGTTCCTTCCTCCTCCTCAGAAAGTTCTCCTCTCTTAGTCTGTGATACCCATCTCTCCTGGTTTTCATTCACCACTGCTGTTGCTTCTTGGTTTCTTCTTAGACTATTCTAGTGAACTCAACTTCTAAATATTAGTGGACTGTTCTAGGCCTTCCTTGAAAGTGACGCATTCTCTCTCTAGATTCATTCTCATGATTTAAAAACACCACGTTTACGCCAATATACGCCAAAGGGGCACACCTGGATTCTGCCCATATCTCCAAAACTGTCCTTCTCTTAGTCTTCCTGATATCAGTAAAGGATGCCACCACCCAAACTTTTGCTCAGGCTGCTGACCCGAGAGCCGTCCTTGAGCCTTCCTTTCCGCCGCTGCAAGTCTATTCAGCACATGCCGTCACTACTCCCAGGACATGTCTCGTGTCCCTTCCTGTCATTTGCTGGATCGTCGCCATCTCCAGCCTGGACCACAGGAATAGCGCTGGGTGCGCCTCTGCCCTTTTCAGTCCCTTCTCATCTGCTACCCACACTGCAGCCAGTGTTCTTTCAAAAACATGAACTGAACTGTGCTTTCTGAGCGGTATGTGCGTGTGTGCCCCGTGGCTTCAGTCGTGTCTGACTCTTTGCAACTCTGTGGACTGTAGCCCGCCAGGCTCCTCTATCCATGGGATTCTCCAGGCAAGAATACTGGAGTGGGTTGCCACTCCCTACTCCAGGGGATCTTCCTGACCCAGAGATCGAACCCATGTCTCCTGCATTGCAGCAGATTCTGTATTTCTGAGCCACTGGGGAAGCCTTCTGAGTGGTACATTTCACAATATAATGGTTTAAAAGCAACACATTTGCATTCTGGTTCCTTAGCCAGTCTTATAAGTATGCCTAATATTAGCCAGAGGCCCAGAGTTCAAACATCTCTGGGTGAATTTTTAGAAGTTCTAAGTTTGCAAAGCTGAGCTTTCAAAGTGCCCCAAATTGAAGAGAGGGAAAGACAGAAATAGGCCTGGTACTAAATTCCTACTCCGCAATTTGTCAGCTTTGCCACCTTGAACAATTTTCTCATCTATAAAATGCTGACCCTTCAGGACTAGGAGGTTTATAATAGATAAAGTGGACAAACTGACACTATAAGGTAGCTGGCTGTTGCATATAACCCCGCTTAGGTGCCTGACCTAAGGCATCAGCCCAAAGACTGAAGTCTCATCAATGAAATGGCCAAAATTTTACCCTACCATGAAGGAGATTCAAAACAGCAAAAGATACCTTCTGCTTTTATCAAGTTATCATTTACCCACCCCTGAAGGATTTGTTCATTAATCAACAAATACTGATATTTATAGCGTGCCAACCATATTTAAGATGTTATTATCTGTTGTTTTGGTCATTGTACCTTGACAAAGATGTAGTCAGAGCAGACAATTAAAATGATCTAAGAGAGGTGTTTAAAGGGAAAGGTAAAAGGCCGTCTTGAAATGTGAGAAAGGTTTGAAATTTAATTTAAAACTACAAAGGCTTGAGAGAATATGATATTTAATATTCAAAAAACTGTGAATGAAGAGGGTAGGGAAGAAGTATATCCAAAGAATCCTGGACTTCTAGACCTCTCTAGAAGGGCTTTCCTAGAAGTTTGAGATAAATGACTATTTGCTCTATATCTCCCCTACTAGACTGTGAGCTCCTAAAAAGTATGGACCTTTCTTAATCCATTTTTATGTCACCTTTTAAATAAGGTCATTGATCCTGCCATACCAGGGTGGCAAGCTTTCCATATAAAGGACCAGACAGTAATATTTTAGCCTCTGTGGGCCATATGGTCTCTTGTCAGAACCACTCATATCTGCTGTTGTAGTACAAAGGCAGCCATCAATAACATGTGAAAGAAGAGGTGTGGCTGTGTGCCAATGGAACTTTATTTACAGAAATAAAAGGCAAGTCAAATCCTGCCTATGGATTTTACCCATAGGCCAAAGTTTGCTGACCCCTGCACCAGCGCATAAGAATTGTGTCCATTTTGCCTATCATCAAATCCTCAGTATCGACGAGATGGCCTGCCTTGTGTTAAGACTGATGCTCAATAAACATCTGTTGAATGTTGAACTCCAGAATCTTAAAGAGGGGCTTATAGAAACTAGGTCCCTAATATATGTTTACAGAATTGAACCATAATTAAGAGAAAATACCATTTTACATGGTGTTTCAGTCTGAACATTTTGTAGTTCATAACATTTAGATGAACGTGTGGGTGGCAGTTCTATACAGATTATTGTAAAATAAGCGAGTTTGGGGGATGTTCCTCTAACTTTTTGATACACTCACATCAAGAAGAACAATTTTGCTTTCTCATGGTTTGTACCTTGGAGCAGTTGATATTTGATTCAACCGATAATAATGAATGCACCTAGGGACTTCCCTGGAGGCCCAGTGGTAAAGACTTTGCCTTCCAACGCAGGGAGCAGAGGTTTGATCTCTGGTCGAAGAGCTAAGATCCTACATTCCTTGGGGCCAAAAAACCCAAAACATAAAATAGAAGCAACACTGTAACAAATTCAATAAAGACATTTTAAATGGTCCACATAAAAACAATCTTTCAAAAAATGAAGGCACCTACTAGGAATAAATATGTCCAGAGAGAGAGCCAGGGAAATGCTCCCAGAGATTGGGTTCAGGTCATCAAACTTATTAAGTGCTAAATGTCCTAGGTAATGATTTCAAAAAACTTAAAAGTTTTTCACATTTACAGCACATACAACGTTTTAGCAGCAGAGAAACAACTGAAGTGTGCACCTACTTGGTAAAGAGAAGCTGAAGGTGGAGCTACCAGATCGCTGACGCTGTCCACCCCTCTGGGGACTCAATCACGAATGACCAAGTTGCAGAAGTTAGATTCCTTCATTTCTGGGGTCAGTTGAGCAACTGAGACCCTTAAATGAAGGATACCCCCACTGGAATTACCTTAATGCTTTCTTCCTGAAGTAAGCTATTATGTTGCTTTAAGTCTGAGTTCTTTCCTCGCTCATATCGAAGCTCTTTTTCTGCAGAGCTGCACAGCGTCTGGAGCCGGTGCAAACTCTGGTGCAGTTGTTGCACCTCCTCTTGCTGCCGGTATTTCAGTTTTTCTCCAGATGATGGATGCTGAAAGAAACATTGCACCAGGGAAAACATGGACAATTTGAAAGAATGTCGGTAAAACGTGGGTTCCAGCTGTCAGAATGTGACTAGTCATACGTAAATGTTTCTGGAGTTAGCTTCACTATAACCAATTACTCTTTTTACATGTATGGCTAGTTGTACATGTTCATATAATTTAACTCATACTAGAGTGAAAATATTGAAGAAGTTATGTGACCAAAAGCAATTAAACATAGAAAATTAACTTTATTATTTTTCACATTAATGAAGGGGAACAGAAGTGTAGACAGTTTTAGAGCAAAACGTGCTTTAAACAGGAAGTACAGGGCTTCCCTGGTGGCTCAGAAGTAAAGAATCTGCCTGCCACTGCAGGAGACACAGGTTCGACCTCTGATTTGAGAAGATCCCACGTGCCTGGAGCAACGAAGCCTGTGCGCCACAGCTATTGAGCCTGTGCTCTAGAGCCCAGGAGCCACAGCTACTGAAACCCACAGACCCTAGAGCCCATGTTCCTCAACAAGAGAACAATGAGCAACCTGCACACCACAATGAGAGTGTAGCCCCTACTCGCCACAGCTAGAGAAAAGCCCTCACAGCAACGAAGACCCAGCACAGTCAAAAATAAATAAATAAATACAATTTAAAAATATGGCGAGTTCAAACCATCAATATATGAAGGAGTGTGAATGTGTGTGTGGAAGTTGTGTGTGCACGTGCCCACGTGTGCATGTGTGTAGTGTCTGTTGGTAAAGGGGAAGAGGACATTTAGCAAGAGATACTAAATTCCTAGACTTCCTCATCGCTTTCCTTTCACTCTGGGATTCTCCTTCAGTTACTTTTGAACACCACACTCTCCTGCCAGGCCTCTCTGGCACAATAAAACTCGTGACCAAAGGAGGAATTATTTAGATTTTCTAAAAGGCAAGCACATATAGGCGTGCTGAGTAGATAAAGAATTCAACCTTATTCAGCTCAATAGATAAGATACTATCTGTTTCCTGAGTCCTGGTCCAATGTGCTTCCTGTTCAAGACTTTCTGAAAAGGTCACATCACTATTCTAGTTTATTTGGCTATAACAGAATTGCCACAGTGAATTCCCCAAGTCCTGTTAGCCTTTTGGTTCTGGTCTTGGGTTAGTCAAAAAGGCAATCTGGATCCAACTTGTTTGCCTTAGAGCTCAAGTGTCTAAGATCCCTAGTGAGCTTGCTATGGATAAATGCACTGTTATCTAAACATGTTCAAGTGATATTTATTCATTGTTACAGAAGAATAACTGATGGACATTCTAATTTTATCCAGTAGTCTAGAAGATTTGGTTTTATGTAAATGTATCCCCATGACTCAGATCTATTCTAGGGGAGCTATTACATTAAAGTTTTGGAGAGGGCAAGCCTGAGGGTCAATTCTAGATAAAGTCACCACAATAATCTAAGAGAGGAGTTTCCTTGGTGGCTCAGATGGTAAAGAATCTGTCTGCAATGCAGGAGACCTGGGTTTGAACCTTCGGTCAGGAAGATCCCCTGGAAAAGCGAATGGCTAACCACTCCAGTATTCTTTTTTTTTTTTTCACTCCAATATTCTTGCCTGAAAAATTCCAAGGACAGAGGGGCCTGACAGGCTACAGTCCATGGGATCGAAGAGTCAGACATGACTGAGTGACTAACGCTTTCATTTTCAATCTAAGACAGACACCTTGGGAAGGCTTTTGGGAGCCAGCTTGCCACCAGCCTTAGAAAATTAGCTTAACGTGAGAACTATGTGCTTTCTATGAGTCTGTCAGCAAGAGGAAGCAGATGACAAAATAGTTAAAAGGTCAGGCTATAATGGAGACAGACCCAGGTTTCACCACAAAGTGTCATACTAGGCCAATTATTTAACCTCTCTAAAGCCTCAGTTTCTTCATCTATAAAGTAGCAACAATAATATTCCTGCCTCATTGTATTGCTTAATATACACAGAGTATTAAGGGCAGTGCCTAGGGCATAGTGAAGAACACGAAACTACATATTAAGTCTACAAAATTAAGACAATCAACAGTGGCTGAAATGTGTTTCAAGAATAGTGGGAAAGTAATATCTAGAACTCAGCTATTGCAACCACACCTGGAATACTGTTGAACAAAAGAAATTAAGCCCTAAAGGTCATCAGCAGCCAGAAATGATGTCACAAAAGACATATGAGCAATACAGCTCACAGACTTACTCATAACAAAAAACTCACAATTTTTTTTTACTGTGTATTTGCCATTTATAAGCATTCTTTAAAGTTTTGGTGTTAATAGCTACCTAAATTTGCACGTTATGAGATTAATAAGATGCAGCACACATGGAAAGTAGCAAAGTACCAGCACCATAATCTTGCAACATGAGTGAAGTCTAAAAACTACACATACACACACAGACACACACGAGGACTAAAAAGGAGAATGATCTATAGCTATCAGATGATCAAAGAGCTATATATGCAGAAAGAGGTTCTGAAATTATCACTGCACAATGCACTGTAGACAAAAATCCAACTAAAATGTATTTTCTGGGACTTTACCAGTATCAATGGATAAGACTCCATGCTCCCAATACAGGGGGCCCGGGTTCGATCCTTGGTTAGGGAACTAAGATTCCACATATTGCAACTAGAGAGGCTGCATGTTGCAATGAAGATGAGTGCAGGCAAACAAACAAAAATAATAATAAATAAATAAATTTTAAAAAATGTATTTTCTTCCTTGCTTGCTTAAAGAAGTAATAAAATATTATGTGTGTGAATGTTTGGGGAAATGTGAATTTTTAAACAGAAATATGTTATTTTTTTTCCCATGAGGCCCATATCTACCTCGTTTACTGTTGTGTGTACCTTAACATGGGGCCTGGCACATCACAGATACTCAGTTAATACTGGTTGAATAAATGAATAAGAATAACTTACACTTCTTTTAATAATTCAGATTCACTGTTATGGAAGAAAATTACTGTTTTTGTGGCTATACGGTATATAGATTTGTTCATTCACAAAAAGGCTATTTTCTCAGACTTCTCATAGAATCTTTATATATTTAATAGTTTTTTCACACACACACCCACCAAGTATTGAGAAAAGATTCTTCAAGTAATGGGAAAGGGTAAATTAGAGAAAAATAATAAATTAACCTTCATGGCAAATAGATGGGGAAACAATAGAAACAGCGACAGACTTTATTTTTGGGGGGTCACAAAATCACTGTAGATGATGACTGCAGCCATGAAATTAAAAGACACTTGCTCCCTGGAAGAAAAGCTTATGACAAACCTAGACAGCATATTAAAAAGCAGAGACATTACTTTACCAACAAAGGCGCATCTAGTTAAAGCTATGGTTTTTCCAGTAGTCACGTATGGATGTGAGAGCTGGACCATAAAGAAGGCTGAGTGCCAAAGGATTGATGCTTTTGAACTGTGGTTTTGGAGAACTCTTGAGAGTCCTTTGGACTGCAAGGATTTCCAACCAGTCAATCCTAAAGAAAATCAGTCTTGAATATTCACTGGAAGGACTGATGCTGAAGCTGAAACTCCAATACTTTTTGGTCACTTGATGCGAAAAACTGACTCCTTGGAAAAGACCCTGATGCTGGGAAAGACTGAAGGTGGGAGGAGAAGGGGGCGACAGAGGATGAGATGGTTGGATGACCTCACTTACTCAATGGACATAAGTTTAAGCAAGCTCTGGGAGTCGGTGATGGACAGGGAAGCCTGGTGTGCTGCAGTCCACGGGATCACAAAGTCAGACACAACGAACTGAAGTGAATAAATTAACCAAGGTGTTAGTTCTCATACTCTGCTGCTGCTGCTAAGTCAATTCAGTCGTGTCTGACTCTGTGCGACCCCATAGATGGTAGCTCACCAGGCTCCGCCGTCCCTGGGATTCTCCAGGCAAGAACACTGGAGTGGGTTGCCATTTCCTTCTCCAATGCATGAAAGTGAAAAGTGAAAGTGAAGTCACTCAGTCGTGTCCGACCCTCAGCGACCCCATGAACTGCAGCCTTCCAGGCTCCTCCGCCCATGGGATTTTCCAGGCAAGAGTACTGGAGTGGAGTCGAGATTTTATTATTCTAAAAGTTCACTGATCATTTTAAGCTCATAAGTAAACTTTAATCATCTTTGTGACCACAGTGTTCAGCCTCCGCTCAAGCCTCCTACACTGGCCCACTGCCCGATAAAAGGATTGTCTGGGTATGAAAATTCAACCTCTTTTTGACTATGTGATGTCATACTTCCTTTTGGTCTTCTGAACAAATCCAGGGACTTCCTTTTCATTCAAATGCATCTGAATCTCCTTTTCAGGTATACATTTTCCTTGTTTACTATGACGACTATTTTTCACTCTATAGCCAAATCTCTTTTCAAGTATATTTTTGACTTATTTTATTAATACTCTTCCTTATTTTCTTGGACTTCCCTGGTGGCTCAGACAGTAAAGTGTCTGCCTACAATGCAGGAGACCCGGGTTCAATCCCTGGGGCAGTAAGATCTCCTGGAAAAGGAAATGGAAATCCATTCCAGAATTGAAGGTGAAGGTGAAGTCGGTCAGTCGTGTCCAACTCTTTGCGACCCCGTGGACTGTAATGTACTAGGCTTCTCTGTCCATGGGATTCTCCAGGCAAGAATACTGGAGTGGATTGCCATTTCCTTCTCCAGAGGATCTTCCCGACCCAGGGATAGAACCCGGGTCTCCCGCATTGGAGGCAGATGCTTTAACCTCTGAGCCACCAGGGAATGGGAAATCCCATGGATGGAGAAGCCTGGCAGGCTATAGTTCATGGGGTCGCAAAGGACTATGCCAAAGCCTTTGACTTTGTGGATCACAATAAACTGGAAAATTCTTCAAGAGATGGGAATCTCAGACCACCTGACCTGCCTCTTGAAAAATCTGTATGCAGGTCAGGAAGCAACAGTTAGAACTGGACATGGAATCACAATTGCGCTCATCTCACATGCTAGTAAAGTAATGCTCAGAATTCTCCAAGCCAGACTTCAGCAATATGTGAACCGTGAACTCCCTGGTGTTCAAGCTGGTTTTAGAAAAGGCAGAAGAACCAGAGATCAAATTGCCAACATCCGCTGGATCATGGAAAAAGCAAGAGAGTTCCAGAAAAACCTCAATTTCTGCTTTATTGACTATGCCAAAGCCTTTGACTGTGTGGATCACAATAAACTGTGGAAAATTCTGAAAGAGATGGAAATACCAGACCACCTGACCTGCCTCTTGAGAAATCTGTATGCAGGTGAGGAAGCAACAGAATTGGACATGGAACAACAGACTGGTTCCAAATAGGAAAAGGAGTACATCAAGGCTGTATATTGTCACCCTGCTTATTTAACTTCTATGCAGAATACATCATGAGAAACGCTGGACTGGAAGAAACACAAGCTGGAATCAAGATTGCTGGGAGAAATATCAATCACCTCAGATATGCAGATGGCACCACCCTTATGGCAGAAAGTGAGGAGGAACTAAAAAGCCTCTTGATGAAAGTGAGAGAGGAGAGTCAAAAAGTTGGCTTCAAGCTCAACATTCAGAAAACTAAGATCATGGCATCTGGTCCCATCACTTCATGGGAAATAATGAGGAAACAGTAGAAACAGTGTCAAACTTTATTTTTTTGAGCTCCGAAATCACTGCAGATTGTGACTGCAGCCATGAAATTAAAAGACGCTTACTCCTTGGAAGAAAAGTTATGACCAACCTAGATAGTATATTCTGGAGAAGGCAATGGCACCCCACTCCAGTACTCTTGCCTGGAGAATCCCATGGACAGAGGAGCCTGGTGGGCTGCAGTCCATGGGGTCACGAAGAGTCAGTTACGACTGAGCGACTTCACTTTCCCTTTTCCCTTTCATGCATTGGAGAAGGAAATGGCAGCCCACTCCAGTGTTCTTGCCTGGAGAATCCCAGGGACGGCAGAGCCTGGTGGGCTGCCGTCTATGGGGTTGCACAGTCTGTCACGACTGAAGCAACTTAGCAGCAGCAGCAGCAGATAGTATATTCAAAAGCAGAGACATTACTTTGCCGACTAAGGTCCGTCTAGTCAAGGCTATGGTTTTTCCTGTGGTCATGTATGGATGTGAGAGTTGGACTGTGAAGAAGGCTGAGTGCCAAAGAACTGATGCTTTTGAACTGTGGTGTTGGAGAAGACTCTTGAGAGTCCCTTGGACTGCAAGGAGATCCAACCAGTCCATTCTGAAGGAGATCAACCCTGAGATTTCTTTGGAAGGAATGATGCTAAAGCTGAAGCTCCAGTACTTTGGCCACCTCATGCGAAGAGTTGACTCATTGGAAAAGACCCTGATGCTGGGAGGGACTGGGGGCAGGAGGAGAAGGGGACAACCGAGGATGAGATGGTTGGATGGCATTACGGACTCGGTGGACGTGAGTCTGAGTGAACTCCAGGAGTTGGTGATGGACAGGGAGGCCTGGCGTGCTGTGATTCATGGGGTCACAAAGAGTCGGATACAACTGAGCGACTGAACTGAATTGAACTGTAAAATTAATTTTGCTTTGTTGTTTGAATGACTTGATTTATCTGTAAAAGTATACAAAAATCATGAAATAAGCAAGTGGATTTTAAATTCCAGAGTGCCTCAAATAAGCATATGAGATATCGTTAATGTTATAAATACTAGACAGCAAAAGTAGAGTTTTAAACAACCTAATATGGTAAAGAAAGATAATGAATTTTAGGTATATACACATTTCTGACATTGAGGATAATCTAGGAAAAAAATGTTTGCCTTAATTTCAGTAGCTAAAGGCGATGGTATGTATGTTTTTGTGTGTGTGTGTGTTAATCACTGTAAGGAATACTAACATAATCTTTATGTGACAGTTTAGAATCTTAGGATTACTCAACATTTTATGACCTCTTCCAGAATTACCAGAGTGCTGGAAAGGTATTTAAACAATGTGTAATTATTTGTAAGAATGCAGAGCCCAGGACCCTGAAGTCTAACATTCTGGGTTTTAAAAACATTTATCGAGCATCCCAAATTTTGAGAACTACTTGTTGGCAATATTATGAAAGAGACAATAATACAATAACCATAGTAATTATACCAATATAACATTAATATCTAATATTCCAAATGTGTTTATCACTTACCACCTCCTTGGTGGCTCAGATGGTAAATAATCTGCCTGCAATACAGGAGACCTGGCTTCGATTCCTGGGTTGGGATGATCCCTTGGAGAAGGCATGGCAACCCACTCCAGTATTCTTTGCTGGAGAATCCCATAGACAGAGGAGCCTGGCGGGTTACAGTCCATGGAGTCACGAAGAGTTGGACACGAATGAGTGACTAACATACACATGTTTATAGACATATTACTTGTAGTAAGTGCTTGACTGAGTACCTAACACACACACACACCTTTATAGGTATGTTACATATATTAACTCCTGGACTGAGTGACTAACACAACCTTATAGGCATGTTTCATGTAGTAAGTCCTTTGCTAGTTGCAATTACCCTGTATGATGGACACTATTGCAAACTTCACTTACTATTGAAAAAAGTTGGCACAGAAAGGTTAAGTAATCTGACCACGAAGCACAGTGTGTAAGTGACAGAAGGCTGGACCGAGCAATGCAACTAAGGGAACATGTTTTCTGAGTCTGCCACATGAACCTTTTCAGAATTTCCTTGGACCATGTCCTTGTCAAGAACAGTGGGTCAGAGTTGGACCTGACACAGACTGCTCACAAAGGTCTTTAAAGTCCAGAGGGGAGACAGACAAACACACTCATCCAGAAGAAGATATAAGTAGAAGACGATCAGGGAGGAGAGGCAAACTATTAACTCCAGACAAAAATCTCCACAGGGGAGGAGACTCAGATTTGAAGATTGAGTGGAAATAGCAGATAAGATGGTAGCCACGTTCCCTACAGTATAAGAGTGTCTACAAGGCCACAGGACATTAGACCATGGCATATTTAGGAAAAAACAATTCATTGTGCACAACTGCAGTGTGTAAGCTGAAGACGAGTGGGGGGCCCTGAAGCTGGAGGGGTAGATCAGGACAGATCATGAAGAAAACGGCTTCACTGGCCATGCCAAGGCGATTGGCCAAGGGTTTATCGATTTTGGCCCCTGAGTTGTGCAGGGCAAACCTGATGCTAATGTATGCAGTGGGGGAGTGGCTGTGGATAGTATTAAAGAGGGAAATCAGCTGTGAGATTTGCTACACACTTAAACCAGTTTTCTCTAAAGCATTCAAGGAAGACTGGCACCCACATGAAATATAGTTGAATCTGAGACCTGGTCAAGTCTGATTTGATCGAAATGAACCATTTTAAGGATAGAAAAGCCATCAGCTATGAAGTTCAGAGTTCATCCGGACTCTCTTCTCAGAATGCTTAAAAAATGTATCTATGTTCATAAAATTGTCACTCCTGAGGGCAGGAACTGTATCAGAGAAATAAGCTGCAGACTCAAGCCCTGATTTCTACAGGGCTGCCACGTGGCACACCTCTTGGCTTTTGCTGTAGATACTGCTTTTTGCCCTATCACTCAAGAAACTTGTTGTGGGAAAGATGCTAATAAACTCAGAGCAAAGCTAGTCCTTAAGCAGGGCTTGGGCAGGGTGGTTTGTCTAGGGGCTCCTCATGGGTAGGAGGGCAACCACCAGGGCAAGGATCTCAGAGAAATTGCCAAAGCAAGTTTCAAGTAATGCAGCAAAGCAGACAGAAGCTGAGGAATCACAAAGTGCTCCCAAAAGAGGGAACAAGTTAACAAATTGAAGTATGGAGAAAAATCTATATAAATTGAAGAATAGAGGAAAATCTATACAAGCAGGAAGGCAAATTTTAGAGACTCCTGAGAAAATGATTATGGATGAGTTGCTGGGAAAAAGTAGTGAAAGTAAGCAGGCTTGATTTAAAAAAGCTAATAGAGAAACTTCCCTGGCAGTTCAGTGGTTAAGACTTCACCTTTCAATGCAGGAGCTGCAAGTTCAGTCCCTGATGGGAGGAACTAAGATCCCACATACCTCGTGATGAAAAAATAAACAAACAAACAAAAAAAAGCAGAAGCAGTATTGTAACAAATTCAATAGACTTTAGGTCTACATCAAATGAATCTTTTAAAAAAAAATGTTAAAAACTGATAGGAAAAGAGAAGAAAGTTATTTAAAAATAATTTTTAAATTATTTTTAATATTTTAAATTATGTCATACCTGGTAATGCTAATGTGGAAAATGACCAAGGATGTTCCTGACTTTCTAAACTAATCATCTGAAAATACTTGGGGCTTCCCCAATGGCTTAGTGGGTAAAGAATCGGCTTGTGATACAAGAGACACAGGAGAAGCGGGTTCAGTCCATGGGTTGGGAAGATCCCCTGGAGGAGGAAATGGAAACTCACTGCAGTATTCTTGCCTGGAAAATCCAGTGGACAGAGGAGCCTGGTGGGATACTGTCCAAAGGGTCGGACAGAATCGGAGATGACTGAGCTGTCACACACGCACATTAAGTCCTTAGCTGAGAGTCAGTCCTGGGTAAATTTGATGACAAAGCCTACCTTCTGGCAATTATAGCAACTTAACCAATTCTGCAAGCCCTAGTGTAATCATGGGAGGGTCTTTCATCTAAGCTACTCTGCAAGGTTTGGAGTAGGTGTGTTCCTGTACAGATAAAGGTGAAGTGGGACACATGATCTGCTCATCCTTGAAAAATGCAGTATAATGCTCTTCCTTGCAGGCACGTTATAAAAATTGCGTATTCCTGGAATGGACAGTTTTCACTTGTTAATTTTTTATGGAGACAATTGATTTCAATACGGAATAGCAAAAGTATTGTGTTTATCTCTAAAGGCAATTATAAACACTGGCGATACATATTAGGAAATACTTTTTAAAGTGTGTAGGCTGGCAACTGAGTGAAATCTCTGAGTTTATACTTGACCTTAACTGCTTTTCAGAAATGCAGAGTCAATCATGTAAGAATAGATTATAAGCGTCTCTTAAGTACCTGGGTAAGTGAGCAGAAAAGTCCCTGATAAGTTTTAGTGTCAGCCAGCGCAGTGTCAAGCGAAGAATGAAACAGCTCAGCTGTGTGTGTAAAAAGAGGCCTCCAAGGTGCTGATTCCTGCTCGTGGCCCATAGAACATGCTTGTAGCATTTGCCTTGCAGCTGCCGAGTCTGCCTTCTCACCTATATTGTCCTTCCCTATCATTCCATAACGTGGCCCAGCAGTGTGGATTAAGGAATGTATTTTAAAGTGGGCACAATTTTCCCCAAAGCTCAACATTCAGAAAACGAAGATCATGGCATCTGGTCCCATCACTTCATGGGAAATAGATGGGGAAACAGTAGAAACAGTGTCAGACTTTATTTTTTTGGGCTCCAAAATCACTGCAGATGGTGACTGCAGCCATGAAATTAAACGACGCTTACTCCTTGGAAGAAAAGTTATGACCAACCTAGATAGTATATTCAAAAGCAGAGACATTACTTTGCCGACTAAGGTCCATCTAGTCAAGGCTATGGTTTTTCCTGTGGTCATGTATGGATGTGAGAGTTGGACTGTGAAGAAGGCTGAGCGCTGAAGAATTGATGCTTTTGAACTGTGGTGTTGGAGAAGACTCTTTNTAGATAGTATATTCAAAAGCAGAGACATTACTTTGCCGACTAAGGTCCGTCTAGTCAAGGCTATGGTTTTTCCTGTGGTCATGTATGGATGTGAGAGTTGGACTGTGAAGAAGGCTGAGCGCCGAAGAATTGATGCTTTTGAACTGTGGTGTTGGAGAAGACTCTTGAGAGTCCCTTGGACTGCAAGGAGATCCAACCAGTCCATTCTGAAGGAGATCAACCCTGGGATTTCTTTGGAAGGAATGATGCTAAAACTGAAGCCCAGTACTTTGGGCACCTCATGCGAAGAGTTGACTCATTGGAAAAGACCCTGATGCTGGGAGGGATTGAGGGCAAGAGGAGAAGGGGACGACCGAGGATGAGATGGCTGGATGGCATCACTGACTTGATGGATGTGAGTTTGAGTGAACTCCAGGAGTTGGTGATGGACACGGAGGCCTGGCGTGCTGTGATTCATGGGGTCGCAAAGAGTCAGACACAACTGAGTGACTGAACTGAACTCAAAGAGTTGGACACAACAGAGCAACTAAGCACAATGAGAATGCTGCATTTTTTTTCCTTTGCTCAGAAGCTGTCAAGACTAGGAGATGGGACCCATTAGGACTAAAGTTGAGGATATGCTAAACTGAAAGTCTCAACAAATGGAGAGATCCCTGAGGGAAGGGACCTTCTATTTATGGGATTGACCCTGCATGTGAGAGGTGGGATGGGGCCTTTTCCTAGCGTGGAAGCCTAATTCAACCTTTTGATGGGATTGCAGGCATCTACAAAGAACACCTGGGAGATAACTAGTACCTAGTTCTTATAAGAATCATAGGAGAAGCCCATGAGGTTAGGCCATGTAGGTCCTTGTGCTCAACAGTATTCACTTAACACATATCTTCAAGTCTCTGTGCTGGACCCTGTGGAGCCCTTCCATGAGGTGAGGGTTTGCTTGGGAAAAGAACTCCAGGTTGAGTGAAGGAGGAAGAATCAGTTCCACAGAATAGTGAAATGAAGGAGCACTGGATTCTTCCGATCTTGTGGCTTTAGACCTTGTTCTGCCACTTGGAAGCTGTGTGATTTTAAAAAGTTTACATTTCTGGACCTCACCTTTCTTCCTTTCCTGGAAAATGATGGAGTTATAACTTCCAGGATACTTTCTCAGTCTAGGACTCAATAAATAGAGGCTGTTGGGATTCAAAGAAAAAGTTAAAAATCAACAAGTCAGGAGATTTAAAAAAGCCCCGCATGATCACTGATTAGCACAGTCCTTTGCTTTCTTAGAACTTAGTTGAATTATGTTATATGTATCCCCGCCCCGCCTCCGCCCCGCCCAAGCTAAGCTGTTCAGCTCTTAAATTGGGTGAATTGTTGAGCAGTTATCTCTTTCCCAAATGACAACTTTGGATGAGTTGAATTCTTATGGTCAAAACTTAACAGTCATTCCTCATGCTCTAGCCTGTGTCAGAATTTGTCATCCAACCAATCGTAGTCATTTCCTGGGTCCCTTTTGTAGAGCAGTCATTAAGCACAAGATCTCATCTAGAAAGTACAAAAGAAGCTTTATATGAAGAAAAGTATGTAATCCATGTGCTGCTGTTCCCTGATTCTACATTCACAATAGACACAACCTCAGAATCTTCCTCAGCACAGCATTCCAATTAATCATTCCCAATTAAATTTGGCTCACGGAATTAAACTCATGTGTCATCTGTAGTCTTCATCTTAGCATTGCAATGACATCTCTGACAATTCTGTTTAACTCTGTATTCATAAAACATACTGTTTACGGACCACAGGGAACTCAGCACTCTGTAACCCTCACTAAGATTTCCTCTGTATCCGTTGCCACATGACCATCTCTGCTTTGCTGTTGACTATGTATGGGAATGATGCCTGTTTCCAATGTGACTGCTAGTCCCTACCCCATGGGGAAACATACCACTTCCACTAGCAAATATCTGTCAAAGGCCAATTGATATCAGTACATAGCAGCTGGTGGGAGAGAATATGCTGCCAAATGGTTTCTATGGTTTCAATAACCTAATGAATTGTTTTGTTATAGAAAGATGGTGATTTAGAAGAACACAATGGTTCTCCTGCTATATAGCCTGCAAATGTTTAGTAGTATTCAGATATACCAATGAAAATACCTGAATACTATTCCTTTGTTACATTTGGAAAAATTTCCAGTTGTCATTTCAACATTATTAAATGGATCAGAATCTTTTTTTGGGGGACAGAAATTCAACTTTAGGTCACTTTTTATCTTTATTTACTTAGAATCAAAGGGAAAAAGTTGTTCTAAATTTTTTATCCAACAATAATAAATACAACATTGAAGATGTTGACTGCTGACAGGAAAAAAGCAACCCTCCCAAACTATGTGTATTTTAAATTTAGTTCTTTCCCTGTAGACATAAACATGTCTTTTGAAGAATGTTTTTATGTTAATTTTTAATGAGCCATCAAGAAAACAAAGGCTGGTATCTTTGGATGGAATATGATTAAAAACAAAATCTTCTCTTAACCCAGAAATTCTCTTCACAAAGGTAATAAAACAAAGAAAACACTTTTATTATTGAATAAGCATTAAACTAGAAACGCTCTGTGTGTCACATGCAGTCAGCTTTGAGAGATTTCAAGCCAGAAAGGAATCATATCTCCTTATATAGCAAAGCAGATATAACCCTCTACATATATGTTTTTAAGACAATGAATAACTGGGCCTCAAATGAGAGGACTCAACACCATCATTTGTCACACACAACTCATTCTAACTTTACTGGATAATTGGGGTGACCATCTGTATTAGCCAAATTGCTTTATTCAGAGGAAAAGCAAACTTCTCATCTCTTTATGATAAGGAGGTAGGTTTGTAACTTGGAGTAAGGTGCCCACTGAAATTAGGCTCATAGCTTCTAATAAAAACTAAGAGATAAAGAGTGCTACCTTTTTGATGTTTGCATTTCAAACAGATGGCTTCCATGGGCCTCAAATGAGAGGACTCAACACCATCATTTGTCACACACAACTCATTCTAACTTTACTGGATAATTGGGGTGACCATCTGTATTAGCCAAATTGCTTTATTCAGAGGAAAAGCAAACTTCTCATCTCTTTATGATAAGGAGGTAGGTTTGTAACTTGGAGTAAGGTGCCCACTGAAATTAGGCTCATAGCTTCTAATAAAAACTAAGAGATAAAGAGTGCTACCTTTTTGATGTTTGCATTTCAAACAGATGGCTTCCCTGTCCTTGAAAAAATCATAAAATAGACAAAAGGCTTGCTGACATAAGGCCCATCTGGTCTTCAAAAGAATAGATATACATTTCAAAGAGATGAGAAAATACTTACAATTCCACATTCTCAAAGAAAAAGGAGAAGGAAATCTCTTCTCCCATCTTCAACCAGGTCAGGTGTCTTATTTTTAAGCTCTATTGAGTTGGCCAAAGAGTCTGTCCAGGTTTTTCTGTAGGATGTTAAGGAATGAACACTTTGGCCAACCCAGTATTTGTACTTATTTACCTAAACATTTTTGAGTAGAAGGACTCTAAGAAGGTTGATCAGGAGCCAGATTGAGAAAAGAAAACAATCTACCTAGAGAAAGGAGGTCTTGGGAAGAAGGTGGTGGATCAAGTACATGACTCACCCATGTATATATCCAAATAGACTTTCTGGTCTAAAGAATACTGTAGGGCCAAGATGAACATGGACACTCAAGGAAGTCAATATATACTTCTAGGAGTGAGAAACCAATTTTGCTGAACTCAACTCACCACTCTATTACTGTTCCTTTTGTCTATGAGCTGCAACTGATATTATTTGATTCCTTTCCTTTGCCATTAAAAATATTTCATTATGTAGGTTTCTTTCATTCTTTCTATATTCTTCTTCCCTTTGTCCCAATTTTTCTTTAATCCTCAGTTTACTATAGGATTTAGCCAATGTCTCACTCTTTTTTTTCTAGTTCTGAGACTTCTTTTATATTCATTCCTGATTATGTTTCTTATTTTCAATTTTTGTACATTTTTACAAATTAACATGAAGTTAATTTGTGAGACTGTGAGCCAGTTCACCCCAGGGAACCTCTTGGGCATCTATTCTCTCATTACATAACCTTCCTCCTACCTATTCTGACTTTGAAAAAAAAATCCCATATAGCACTTATTTAAATACATTTCTTGTCCTTTTAATGAAGACTTGATGCTATGTAATGAAAATTATTTTAAATTATCTTCCAACTTTGTGAGTCATTTTCTTTTAAGGAGACCAGAGTTGAATTCAATCTTGCCTTTCTTTTGAATGTCTTAGAATCTGGCTTCCTAGATAATGTATATTCTTGATTTGGCCAAGTTTCTCTTTTCTGTCTGTTGCAAAACTCCAAGGTTATATGATTACTTTTCCTCAAGGTTTTGGCATTTTCATTTAATTAACTCCTTATTTCCTGTTACAGAAGCAGTTTCCACAGATGACTATACTTTCAGAGAGAAACACATTTTGGAAGCAAAGTCCAGAATTTCTCAGATAAGGTTTTGACTGAATGTGGTGTCTTGATTGTTGATCTTCTGTGTCACTTGTATAACTTGTACCTGTAAAATTTATAATCTGCATCAAGATTTAATAGCTCATGTATTTTCTGAGCTTGCTATATGGTCTATTGTATAATTTTGCGGTTTTTTCACTCTTCCCAGAAGTCTATATTTTACTAAAATCAAATGCTCAGCAGCTTCTTTCTACTCTCCAATTTTCCTGTTGGTTTAAATTTTTTTGTTAGTGTCCTAATGAGCTATTTCTCTTGAATCTGGTCTCTCTTTCCTCTGTCGTATTCTAGTTGTGTTCTCTCTTGCTCATTTGTGTCCAATTCGTTGTGACCCCATGGACTATAGCCCACCAGGCTCCTCTGTCCATGGAATTTTCCAGGCAAGAATACTGGAATGGGTTGCCATTTCTGACTCAGGGGGATCTTCTCGACCCAGGGATCAAACCTGCATCTCTGACATCTCCTGGATGCTAGAGATTCTTTGCCACTGTGCCACCTGGGAAACCCATTCTATCTGTGACCTCTCATCAAATTTTAGTGAAGTTTCTGGAGCATATTTACCACTTTCTACCTCATAAAACACTTGTTTTTACACATTTCTTATCATGCTGCAACTAACATATGGGTAGAAACTGTCTTCATTTTAATTTTTCCCTATGGTGTCTAACATAATGTTTGATACATAGGTGATTGATAACTATAAATAAACAAGTGAAGGCACAGCCTGTTAGTCCTAATAAATTAACTAACATAAGACTAATCTTTAAAAATAAAATTTTCTCTTGTTAACGTTTAATAGAGTAGTCAGGCAGATAAAGAGCCAAAATAATTTAGTAGCGAAAACAAGGCAAGCAGCTTCAAATCATTAGATAAAGCAGAGACAAAGACCAAACAGGACTAATGTAAGTGTGTTTATAGAATCAGGAGCAAATAAAAATAGAAAGTCTTCATTTTAATTTTTCCCTATGGTGTCTAACATAATGTTTGATACATAGGTGATTGATAACTATAAATAAACAAGTGAAGGCACAGGCTGTTAGTCCTAATAAATTAACTAACATAAGACTAATCTTTAAAAATAAAATTTTCTCTTGTTAACGTTTAATAGAGTAGTCAGGCAGATAAAGAGCCAAAATAATTTAGTAGCGAAAACAAGGCAAGCAGCTTCAAATCATTAGATAAAGCAGAGACAAAAACCAAACAGGACTAATGTAAGTGTGTTTATAGAATCAGGAGCAAATAAAAATGGAAGTAAATTCAGGGAAGAGTGATTTATAAGGGAAAATTAGGATCTTTAGTCTATGAATCCACAAATAAGTAGTATATACAGCTATAGTCAGTAGAGTTTTATCCTTTACAATCATAATTGTGAATAGAATAGTGTATGATAGCTGTATCTTTTAACTCTAGCTTCCCAGCCTTCAAATACACATTGTGGCTTATTTGGGTGGTGTAAAGAAAGATAGAGAAGGCAATGTACTCCAGTACTCTTGCCTGGAAAATCCCATGGACGGAGGAGCCTGATAGGCTGCAGTCCATGGGGTTGCTAAGAGTCAGGCACGACTGAGTGGCTCACTCTCACTTTCATGCATTAGAGAAGAAAATGGTAGCCCACTCCAATATTCTTGCCTGGAGAATCCCAGGAACAGCGGAGCCTAGTGGGCTGCCATCTATGGGGTCGCGCAGAGTTGGACACGACTGAAGCGACTTAGCAGAAGCAGCAGGAAAGAAAGAAGGTGCTCTTTTTTTCCCCACCTAGAGAAGGAGGATGGGAAGATACCTCCTGGACTTAAAAAGTAATTTTTAGAGAAAAAGAAAACCAAGCAAAATCCTTCCCCCAAACATTCATTCAGTTTAAAGCCTTACATAGTAAATCCTGTTTGACTTACATTATGGGCATGACCATTCGAATAGGGATGACCTGATAATGTATCTTCTAGTGATGGATGTTCCTCTGGGAACTTACACCTATCTATTAAAACAGTTACCAAAATAGTTTAAATTCAAGAAGACACATAAAGTTATAGGACATGAACACCAGGTCAAACAAGAATTGTTCCCTTTTAAAAGACTTTGTCCCTTTCAGGTGAAGTTCAATCGTGGGCAGTGGTTGGGGTAGTATTTTGAGAGTCAGAGGCACCATTTCTCAACTATGAATTCTACATCATCAGTAGTTGCTGGTTCTGCTTATTCATCAAGACAGCCTGGCCTTGGTAAAGAGGCTTTTCCAATTGCAAAAGGAGGATGAAAACAGAATATGGGAAGAATCCATTTGTCTGACCTATGTGATGATATCCCAGAAGGAGTCAGGGAGGGTGCTTCCTGTGAGTTCAGAGTAGACAATCAATCCAGGAAAACAGGGAACTCACAGGTGTTGGAGGAAGAAACAGATGATCCCACCACCATGCTCCAGACACTCCTCAGGGTGCCTTTTGGATGGAGTTTTTCTCTGAAAACAAGTAAGAATGAAGCTTGTCAGCTCCCCTAGGCTGTCCTCCCTTCTAAGCCTGTCTCTTACCTCCTCTTGTAAGAAACTGACTTGAATTTCTGGGCCAGGTCATGTGAATGGTAGTGATTCCACTCTCTGACTTATAAGAAATGTATATCACTATTAAAAACACAAGCATATGAAATAATCTCTTATCTTGTTAATTACAGGACATTCCCTGGGTTAGAAATAGGATATTTTCTCTGCTCTTAGTGACTCTCGTCTTTAAAAGTCACTTTCCTTTCTCTTGCTGGCATTGCTGCAGTCTGGTGTATGACTACATTGCCAACTCTCTTTGTACACCAGGAACTTTGATGGCCTCTCTGCTTGATCTCTTATTAAGAATGTGGATACACTGTGAAGGTGTTAGTCTCTCAGTCATGTCTGACATTTTTCGGCCAATAGACTGGCCGAATCTGGACTGTAGACTGCCAGGGTCCTTTGTCCATGGAATTCTCCAGGCAAGAATACTGGAGTGGGTAGCCTGTCCCTTCTCCAGGGGATTTTCCTGGCCCAGGGATCGAACCTGGGTCTCCCACATTACAGGCAGATTCTTTACCATCTGAGCCATATACACAGATGCAATACATAGGTCTCTATATGGAATCATTTCTTTTTGAAGGGAATCTTTGAGAATTACCTTTAAATATCTTCTCTCAGCAAGCTTCTGAAATTCTCACATTTGGAAAAAGCCCATATTTATATAAAAATGAGCATATGTTAGTTCTTTTAGTGAATTTACTCATTAAATGAATATTTGTTAATTACGCCATTCCTAGGCACTCTTCCAGGCACTGGAGATGCAGAGATCAACAAGATAGTGATGGTCACAATTCTCATGGACCTAACATTATAGAAAGAAAGAGCGGTAGAGGTTGAAAAGGAACAAAGATGTACAAATATAAGAACATAATTTAGGATGATGTAACTCTTCTGAAGGAAACATAAAACATTCAAGGTTATACATACTGATAGACGCACATCAAGGAGCCAACTGAAAGAGCTCCCAAAGACCAACACTGAAATAATCTGAGCAAGAAAATACATGAAGTAGCAGAGTGACCAGTGAGTATGCAATGTGTGATAAGTCACTTCAGTTGTATCCAACTCTGTGTGATGCTATGGACTCAGCCTGCCAGGCTCCTCTGTCCATGGGATTCTTCAGGCAAGAGTATTGCAGTGGGTTGACGTGCCCTCCTCCAGTGTCCAGGGAGAGGGACTAGCAATGGCAGGTCCTGAGGCAGAATGAGCTTTGTAAGTTTGAGAAGCTGAACACCATTGTGGCTGGAACTAGTAAATGATGAGGAGAGTGGAAAGGGATAGAATTTGGGAAGTGGTGTCTCAGGATGATCTTTATTATCAGAAACCAAGCATTATGATTCAGATTTGCATGGAGAATTAACAAATAATCTGTCTCAAGTGGGATGTTAGGAGCGAGGGTGGACTCCAAGGTTAGTTGATTCAGTAGCTCAATGATTTCAGGTTTCCTCATCTTCTGCTAGGCCATCTTTTCACAGTTTCCCTCATGATCTCAAGCTGATTGCTATATTTCAGAACAATACTTGCATGAGAAGAGAGGAGTCTGTGCCTTCCTTTCAGTATGAGGAAGGCTTTCTCAGAAGCAGTTCACCTATTTTCCTTTCATGTATCATTGGCTAAGTTTGGTCTCACATCCTTTTCTTAAAAAAGCTAGGGTAACAATGGAGTTACCATGCTTGGTTTTGTTAAGTGGTTCTCAAAGTGTAACAGTGGTATGAATATTGCCTAGGCATTCAGAAATACAAGACTTAAGGAATCAGATGATGCTGTGAAAGTGCTGCACTCAATATGCCAGCAAATTTGGAAAACTCAGCAGTGGCCACAGGACTGGAAAAGGTCAATTTTCATTCCAATCCCAAAGAAAGGCAATGCCAAAGAATGTTCAATCTACCGCACAATTGCACTCATCTCACATGCTAGTAAAGTAATGCTCAAAATTCTCCAAGCCAGGCTTCAGGAGTATGTGAACCGTGAACTTCCAGATGTTCAAGCTCGTTTTAGAAAAGGCAGAGGAACCAGAGATCAAATTGCTAACATCTGTTGGATCATGGAAAAAGCAAGAGAGTTCCAGAAAAACATTTATTTCTGTTTTATTAACTATGCCAAAGCCTTGACTGTGCGGATCACAATAAACTGTGGAATTCTGAAAGAGATGGGAATACCAGACCTGACCTGTCTCTTGAGAAATCTGTATACAGGCTAGGAACCAACAGTTAGAACTGAAAATGGAACAATACACTTGTTCCAAATAGGAAAAGGAGTATGTCAAGGCTATATGTTGTCACCCTGCTTATTTAACTTAATGCAGAGTACATCATGAGACATGCTGGGCTGGATAAAGCACAAGCTGGAATCAAGATTGCCAGGAGAAATATCAATAACCTCAGATATGCAGATGACACCACCTTTATGGCAGAAAGTGAAGAGGAACTAAAGAGCCTCTTGATGAAAGTGCAAGTAGAGAGTGAAAAAGTTGGCTTAAAGCTCAACATTCAGAAAACGAAGATCATGGCATCCGGTCCCATCACTTCATGGCAAATAGATGGGGAAACAGTGGACACAGTGTCAGACTTTATATTTTTGGGCTCCAAAATCACTGCAGATGGTGACTGCAGCCATGAAATTAAAGGATGCTTGCTCCTTGGAAGGAAAGTTATGACCAACCTAGATAGCATATTAAAAAGCAGAGACATTACTTTGTCAACAAAGGTTCATCTAGTCAAGGCTATGGTTTTTCCTGTGGTCATGTATGGATGTGAGAGTTGGACTGTGAAGAAGACTGAGCACTGAAGAACTGATGCTTTTGAATTGTGGTGTTGGAGAAGACTCTTGAGAGTCCCTTGAGCTGCAAGGAGATCCAACCAATCCAACCAGTCTATCCTAAAGGAGATCAGTCCTGGGTGTTCATTGGAGGGACTGATATTGAAACTGAAGCTCCAGTACTTTGGCCACCTGATGTGAAGAGCTGACTCTTGAAAAGACCCTGATGCTGGGAAAGATTGAAGGCAGGAGGAGAAGGGGACGACAGAGGATGAGATGGTTAGATGGCATCACCAACTCGATGGGCATGGGTTTGGGTGGACTCTGGGAGTTGGTGATGGACAGGGAGGCCTGGAGTGCTGCGGTTCATGGGTTGCAAAGAGTCGAACACGACTCAGTGACTGAACTGAACTGAACTGAACTGAAGGAATCAGAAATTTTGAATGTGGCATCCAGTTATCAAAGTTTTCATAAGCCCACCTGGTGATTCTGATTTATCCTCAAGTTTTGTTTTAAGCTCATATATTTTAGTGGAAGGCTTCCCTGGTCTCTCATTGGTAAAGAATCCACCTGCCAATGCTGGAGACTCAGGTTGGAAAGGTCAGCTGGAGAAAGAAATGGCAATCCATTCCAGCTTTCTTGCCTGGGAAATCCCACTGATAGAGTAGTCTGGTGGGCTAGAGTCCATAGAGGTCACAAAAGAGTCAGACATGACAGAGCAACTAAACAACAGCGATTCAAAGTGGAACAGGGTATAAACTTGTGAGATTTATTGACAATAGTGTCACAGTCCTAAGTCTGAGAAAGCCAAAGAGAAGTGATTTCAGAACTTCTTCAGATAAACACAGTCTAGGAAACTTCAGACCAATTTTACAATGCCTTTGTAGAGACAGAGGAAAGCAGATTTTTATTTTTGCCTAGAGCATTAAAGCTGTGTTTTATCTTAGTGAGTTTGTGGTGTAAATCAGAAGTTACCCAGGATTTGAATAAGATTGACTTATATTCCTATTTCAAGTCCTGGAGCAATCCACTGCCTATTCAGAAAGTTTATAATTTCCCTAGAAGGTTTATCTTTCTTTTTTTCTTAAAAAAAATTTAAAAAGATGGTTATTATTTTTTAAACAATTTTAAATTTATGGAAAAACTAAAGAGAGAGTACAGGTAGTTTCCATATACCACCCTCCAATTTCTTCTATTATTGACCTTTTCTTCTATTATTGACATTCATTTGCTATATTTATTTTAATTAGTGAAGTGGTTTTGATACATTATATTTAACAAAAGTTCATAGCTTATTCACATTTTCTTATGTTTATTTCATATTTTTTCCTGTTCCAGGATCCCATTTCCTGTTCCCAGATTCATATTACAATTTATTTTTCTCTTGTTGGGTTCTCTTGTATATGATAGTTTCTTGCATGCATGTGTATGCTCAGTCGTGTCTGACTCTTTGGGACTCCATGGACTGTATGTAACCCACCAGCCTCCTATGTCTATGGAATTTTCCAGGCAAGAATACTGGAGGGGGTTGCCATTTCCTATTCCAGGGGATCTTCCTGACCCAGGGATAGAATCTCTTGAGTCTCCTCCATTGGCAAGTGGATTCTTTTACCACTGAGCCATCTTTGAAGCCCCCTGTTGTATTTCTCACACTTTCTTGTTTTTATTGATTGACAATTTTGAGGAGTACTTGTTAGGTATATTGTAGGATGCCCTGCTACTACAATTTGTCTGATGTTTTTCTCATGATCATACTGTGGTTATGAGTTTTTGGAAGATCACAGAAGTTCATTTTCTATTAAGAGTACATACTATCAAAATAATTTATGACTATTGATGTTGACCTTGATCATCACTACCTGAAGTAGTGCTTCTCAGATTTCTCCTTTATGGTTATCTATAATTTATTTGGAATCCTTCTTCATGTGAGATTGTTTCTTCTCCCCATTTATTGATTTATTCAGTCATTTATTTATATTGGTATGGACTCATGGATATTATTCTTTGGATTATAACCCAATACTACTTAATGTATTTTCTTGCTCAGATTATCCCAGTGTTGGTCATTGGAAGCTCTTTCAGTTGGCTCCTGTGCCTTTTTGACATGCCTCTATCAGTGCGTGTGTGTGTGTGCGTGTATGTGTGTATGTTAGCACTTCCTTACTTTATGAAACTACAAAATGCTCCAGGATCATCTTGAATATTTCCTGCTTCTGTCCTAGAATCAGCGATTTGACACTCAAGTTTGATAGCAATGGCTTTAGGCCAATCATATGAAGAAAGAATACATGTAAGGGAGAAAAGCAGAAAAGGCCACCATAGGAATCAGACCATCAGAAGCTCTTTCAGTTGGCTCCTGTGCCTTTTTGACATGCCTCTATCAGTGCGTGTGTGTGTGTGCATGTATGTGTGTATGTTAGCACTTCCTTACTTTATGAAACTACAAAATGCTCCAGGATCATCTTGAATATTTCCTGCTTCTGTCCTAGAATCAGCGATTTGACACTCAAGTTTGACAGCAATGGCTTTAGGCCAATCATATGAAGAAAGAATATATGTAAGGGAGAAAAGCAGAAAAGGCCACCATAGGAATCAGACTATCAGAAATGTAGGCCAAAGTAAAGAGTTAAATGTTATACTAAGTGTGATTAAATGCCACTGGCTTTAGTCTGGGGGGAGTGATTCTTTGATATCTCTGCTAAATTGAGTGTAGACTGTGAAGGAAACAAGAGCAAAAGCAGAGAGACAAGTTAGGAGGCCATTGCACAAAGGAAAAATATACCCATTTGAATGCAGAGTTCCAAGAATAGCAAGGAGAGATAAGAAGCCTTCCTCAGTGATCAGGGCAAAGAAATAGAGGAAAACAATGGAATGGGAAAGACTAGAGATCTCTTCAAGAAAATTAAAGTTACCAAGGGAATATTTCATGCACAGATGGGCTCAATAAAGGACAGAAATGATATGGACCTAGCAGAAGCAAAAGATATTAAGAAGAGGTGGCAAGAATACAGAAGAACTAAACAAAAAAGATCTTCACAACCCAGATAATCATGATGGTATGATCACTTACCTAGAGCCAGACATCCTGGAATGAGAAGTCAAGTGGGCCTTAGAATGCATCACTACAAACAAAGCTGGTGGACCTGATGGAATTCCAGTTAAGCTGTTTCAAATCCTAAAAGATGATACTGTGAAAGTGCAGCACTCAATATGCCAGCAAATTTGGAAAACTCAGAAGTGGCCACAGGACTGGAAAAGGTCAGTTTTCATTCCAATCCCAAAGAAAGGCAATGTCAAACAATGCTCAAACTACTACACAATTGCACTCATATCACATGCTAGCAAAGTAATGCTCAAAATTCTCCAAGTCAGGCTTCAAGAGTATGTGAACTATGAACTTCCAGATGTTCAAGCTGGATTTAGACAAGGCAGAGGAACCAGAGGTCAAATTGTCAACATCCGCTGGATCATGGAAAAAGCAAGAGAGTTCCAGAAAAACATCTACTTCTGCTTTATTGACTATGACAAAGCCTTTGACTGTGTGAATCACAACAAACTGTGGATAATTCTTACAGAGATGGGAATACCAGGCCACCTGACCTGCCTCTTGAGAAATCTGTATGCAGGTCATGAAACAACATTTAGAACTGGACACGGAACAACAGACTGGTTCCAAATAGGGAAAGGAGTACGTCAAGGCTGTATTGTCACCCTGGTTATTAACTTATATGCAGAGTACATCATGAGAAACTCTGGGCTGGATGAAGTACAAGCTGAAATCAAGATTGCCAGGAGAAATATCAATAACCTCAGATATGCAGATGACACCACCCTTATGGCAGAAAGTGAAGAGGAACTCAAAAGCCTCTTGATGAAAGTGAAAGAGGAGATTGAAAAAGCTGGCTTAAAGCTCAACATTCAAAAAACAAAGATCATGGCATCTGGTCCCATCACTTCATGGCAAATAGGTGGGGAAACAGTGGAAACAGTGTCAGACTTTATTTTTTTGGGCTCCAANGAGTTTTGTATTGGATGTTAAATTTGAGATGCTTGTTAAACATACAATTCACATCAAGTGGACTGGTTACAGTTTTGCAAATAGATATGCAGGTTTGAGCTGGGCAGAGGTCAGGGTTGGAGATGTAAATATGGGAGTGCTTAGCACCTAGCTATTATGGTATTCTCATGTAAATATTATTCTCATAATAATACTTTTGGGGAGAATTTGAATAGATAAGTTCATGAAGGATAGCACTCAGAAGTTAGGCAGGTGAAGAAGACACTAGAAAGGAGATTATGAAAGTGCAACTAATGGAAGAAATAAAACCACATGGAGCCTGGCCTGGTATCATGGAAGCCAAAGTCAGAAAGTTTTTCAGAGATGAGATTCATAACACTGTAAAATGCTGCTGAGAGATGAAGGAAGATGAAAGCAGAGAATTTCCCATTGAAATTGGCAAGAAAGAGGTAACTTACCTGGTAATTACCAGGTAACTGGTAATTTTGTAGAGGAGTTGTTTTCTGGAGTGGTGGGGATGAAAGTTTGTTGAACTTGATCTCAGAGAGGCAGCAGTGAGCGGTGGCTTGAAGCAAGATCTTAGCTCCCTGCTCGAGATTTGAACTTGGGTAGTCTGGATGAAAAACAGAAACCCTAGTGACTAAACCACCAAGGGCTAGAAGCTAGAAGCAAAATTTCTATGGCTCTTGCCAGGGGACAACAGAGGATTAGATGGTTGGATGGCATCATTGACTCGATGGATATGAGTTTGGATATGAGCAAGCTCCAGAAGTTGGTGATGGACAGGGAAGCCTGGTGTGCTGCAGTCCATGGAGTTGCAGAGTCAGACACGACTGAACGACTGAACTGAACTGCCTCTATTTGAAGCAAGAATGTTTTAAGGAGGCAAAAACTACAAAAACAGGTGCAAAGTTTGTTATTAGAAGCATAGAGCAACAAGCGGGAGAGCACATGGAGAAATAATTTATTTAAGACAGAAATGAAGCAGAGATACGTACCCAGAGAAACAGGGTGTGGGGGTCCTTCCTAATGAGGTTATGCGTGGTAAAGAGACAGGTAAATCATTTATATAGGGAAGTTCTTCCAGGTCTTTATTTACCTTTGGCCAATTATCTGGCTTCTTTTTTCACATCTAACCTGCCCTAGGAAGCCTCCCCAGCATGCATGCACAACTTTTTTCCAAGATGGATTCCACCTCCGAGGCCTGTGGAGGGCATTGGCATGTTATAGGGTGGCACCCTCTCCTTTTTGATCCCCTTTTGACATTGCACATGTACAATGTCTCCCTTGCCCCAAGGATTGGAAATATGTGACCTCTTGATCTTTTAATAAAACAGGGTTTTAGTAAACCCTGCCAAAAATGTTGGCTTAAAACTCAACATTCAGAAAACTAAGACCATGGCATCCAGTCCCATCACTTCATGGCAAATAGATGGAGAAGCAATGGAAACAGTGACAGACTTTATTTTCTTGGAATCCAAAATCACTGCAGATGGTAACTGCAGCCATGAAATTAAAAGACGCTTACTCCTTGGAAGGAAAATTATGACCAACCTAGACAGCAAATAAAAGAGCAGAGGCATTACTTTGCCAACAAAGGTTCATCTAGTCAAAGCTATTGTTTTTCCAGTAGACATGTATGGATGTGAGAGCTGGACTATAAAGAAAGCTGAGCACTGAAGAATTGATGCTTTTGAACTGTGGTATTGGAAGAAGATTCTTGAGAGTCCCTTGGACAGCAAGGAGATCCAACCAGTTCATCCCAAAGGAAATCAGTCCTGAATATTCATTGGAAGGATTGATGTTGAAGCTGAAATTCCAATACTTTGGCCACCTGATGTGAAGAGCTGACTTAGTTGAAAAGACCCTGATGCTGGGAAAGATTGAAGGCGGGAGGAGAAGGGGATGACAGAGGATGAGATGGTTGGATGGCATCACTGACTAGATGGACTTGAGTTTGAGAAGCTCTGGGAGTTGGTGATGGATAGGGAAGCCTGGCGTGGTGCAGTCCGTGGGGTTGCAAAGAGCTGGGTATGACTGAGTGACTGAACTGAACGGAACTGTCACTGCCATAGGTGTTATCTTAGAAAGTGTTCACAGTAAGCAGTCTGGCTGTTTACTCTGTTCTTGTTATTTCCATCTTGAAGTGCAAACAGAAGGCTGTAAATATCTACCCTAGAGCCCACCTACCTCCTTCCTCAGAAGATGTAAAGAGGAGGCTAGTTGTAAATGCCTAGCCTGGAGCCCAGATATTACCTGACAGACTGGTTTCAGAGAGACTAGAGAGTGAATAAGTCGAGAATGACTGTGGACAACCCCAAATTGATTCTATTGTACAGGGTGTTAAAGATGGGATAGTAGGTTCAAGATGATGTGGGCTCAAGGAAGATTTCTTTTTTTAAGATGGGAAATATTTGAGTATATAACTCAAATTGTAACTTGAACCCAGGTTCTTTTAAAAACTGAGACATATCTGGTCTTAGGATTTAATCAAGCACAGGTTCTTGATGTCTCATCACAGAAAGAATTCAGTGAGAGACAGAGTGATAGGAAAAAAGTGGATTTATTTAGAGAGTAACACACTCCAGATAGAGAGTGGGCCATCTCAGAAGGCAAGAGGCCTTGAGAGAAACCTACTCTACAGGGCTGTCTCAGAAGGGGAGAGTAACCTCGAAATATGGTGTGATTAATTTTTATGGGCTGGGTAATTTCAAGGCTATTGAGTGAGATTATTCTGACTATTTTGGGGACGGGGCAGAGATTTTCAGGAATCGGGCCACTGTCTGCTTTTGGTCTCTGATGGTCAGCATAAGAACTGTCATGGCCCTGGTGGTTGTGCAATTTAGCTTGTGCTAATATGTTACAATAAGCATATGATGAGCTCAAGATCTAGCTCTGAATATTCCACCATCTTGTACCTCGTTGGTTCTAACTGGTTTTCATCTTCTCCTGTCCTGTGTTATTCTTTCAAAGGTTGTGCCCCATCCCCTTCCCTCCTGTTTTACCTGTATGCCAGTGGGAATGAATCAGAGGAATATAGAAACATAGAAAAGAGAGAAGATAATTGTTATTTAGCAGAGAATCAAGGAGTATTAGTAAGGGATGATTACATTTCAACAAAGAGAAATAGGAAAAGTTCTGAAATATGTGAGATCTTAGTAATTAAAGAGAGTAAGTGAAGTATGCCAAACATATAATTTTTCATCCCCTTCCCTCCTGTTTTACCTGTATGCCAGTGGGAATGAATCAGAGGAATATAGAAACATAGAAAAGAGAGAAGATAATTGTTATTTAGCAGAGAATCAAGGAGTATTAGTAAGAGATGATTACATTTCAACAAAGAGAAATAGGAAAAGTTCTGAAATATGTGAGATCTTAGTAATTAAAGAGAGTAAGTGAAGTATGCCAAACATATAATTTTTTAATTTAAACTGAAACTTAGGACTTGGGCCTGCTTCAGTTCTGACTCTTAAATCTATATCTGAGGTGTTTTTTTTTAATATTACTATTAAGAAAATGGTGATTTAATTGATTTTAAATATAGACATCCATTGCTATCCAAGGGGCTTTCCTGATATCTCAGTTGGTAAAGAATCCGCCTGCAATGCAGGAGACCCTGGTTTGATTCCTGGGTTGGGAAGATTTCCTGGAGAAGGGAAAGGCTACCCACTTCAGTATTCTGGCCTGGAGAACTGAATGGACTGTATAGTCCATGGGGTTGCGAAGAGTCAGACATGACTAAGCAACTTTCACTTTCACTTTCATTGCTATCCAAACTCACTTTTAAATTTGGAAGGATAGTTGATTTATAGTATTGTGTTAGTTTCAAGTGTTGATAGACATCTTTTCAGCATGCATATTAAACTAAAGGGTTATGGAGAGAGGAGTGTGTTGAAAAAATGCAGAAAAGTAGAAATAAAATTTAGTTAAATTGAAAACCATCCTGGTCAATGAATTTACCATGGGAGACTGTGGGAATTAGCTACAACAAGATAGAAGAAGCAGTATAAACAATAAAAGAAATATGTCTGAAAAAAATCAAGTGACAACTGTAATTGGCTTCTGGAAGAGAGAGAACGCAGATCAAATTGAAAGATGGGAAGAGTAGAAGAAGGTTAGTTGGAAATATTTATAGGTTTGTATCTCTTCCACTCCTTAGTTTATGAAAGTACGGTCTGTATTATGCTTGTGTAGGCAAGAATTGTGTATGAAAAAATAAGCACATCTAGTGATTTTTCAGAACTATACTGACAGTGCCACCTTTGAAGAATTGCACTGTGACCTTCTGGGGCAGGACGAAATGTCTACACTTGGCAACTTGGCCTGAGGGAAGAGAAAGAGCAGAACAATTAGTAGGATGCTGGTAGCACAAGTGCCACACCCCATCACTAAAGATGTGATTGTCCTCTTCCCAGTGTCTCCTTCCACCTTGTCTGCACACTGATATTTGTCTTCCATGACCAGGGGGGTCATGGAAGGTGGTAGAACAGGATGTAAAGAATTTAGACTTTGGGGTTAGGTAGCCTGTGTTTGAATCTCAGTTTAATTGCTTATTGCATGTGTGCTAAGTCGCTTCAGTTGTGTCTGACTCTTTGCAACCCCATGGACTGTAGCTCGCCGGGCTCCTCTGTCCATGGGATTCTTCAGGGCAGGGACGAATACTGGAATGGGTTGCCTTGCCCTGCTCCAAGGGATCTTCCCAATGCAGGGATTGAACCCATGTCTCTTATGGCCCCTGCATTGTCAGATGGGTTCTTTACCACTAGTGCCACTGCTCATTTTTTAACCTCTTTTTTATAGCCAGGTTTTCTTGGCTGTATAATGAGAAAAACAACAGTTCTCCAACCCTATGGGGTTGATGAGAGGTCTATGTTCAATAATAGACCAAATTACATTAAAAAAAAAGATTTCCCCATAAATGGAAGAGAAAAAAAAACTTATTACCTACAATGTCAAAGGTGTTTTATGTGTATTATAAAATTTATTATTCTTAGAACCCTGTGAGTTAGTTGGTTTTTTTGATCTATTTTGTGGATGAGGAAACTGAAGTTTATCAAGATTAAAAAACTTGTCCCCATTCACTCAACCAAGGGGTTAATTAAACCCCATTTAATTAGGTCTGTTTGATTCAAAGCCTATGTTCTTTTCATTACGCTTCCATTCATTCAATTAATTTTGCATTGAGGTGAAAAATAAATAATCATGATTTTAAAGCTAATATTTTGATTTGTATTGGTTTTGTAATATGTTTATATAGACATGTCACCTACTATGTCCACTCTTTATTTTAAAAGTGCTTTTCCAGTATCAGTTCAGTTCAGTTGCTCAGTCGTGTCTGACTCTTTGCCATCCCATGAATCGCAGCACACCAGGGCTCCCTGTCCATCACTAACAACCGGAGTTCACCCAGACGCACTCCCATGGAGTCAGTGATGCCATCTAGCCATCGCATCCTCTGTCATCCCCTTCTCCTCCTGCCCCCAATCCCTCCCAGCATCAGAGTCTTTTCCAATGAGTCAACCCTTCACATGAGATGGCCAAGGTACTGGAGCTTCAGTTTTAGCATCATTCCTTCCAAAGAAATCCCAGGGCCGATCTCCTTCAGAATGGACTGGTTGGATATCCTTCCAGTCCAAGGGACTCTTGAGTCTTCGCCAACACCATAGTTCAAAAGCATCAATTCTTTGATGCTCAGCCTTCTTTACAGTCCAACTCTCACATCCATACATGACCACAGGGAAAATCATAGCCTTGACTAGATGGACCTTAGTCGGCAAAGTATTATCTCTGCTTTTGAATATGCTGTCTAGTTTGGTCATAACTTTTCTTCCAAGGAGTAAGCATCTTTTAATTTCATGGCTGCAGTCACCATCTGCAGTGATTGTGGAGCCCCCAGAAATAAAGTCTGACACTGTTTCCACTGTTTCCCCGTCTATTTCCCATGAAGTGATGGGACTGGATGCCATGATCTTCGTTTTCTGAATGTTGAGGTTTAAGCCAGCTTTTTCACTCTCCTCTTTCACTTTCATCAAGAGGCTCTGTAGTTCCTCTTCACTTTCTGCCATAAGGGTGGTGTCATCTGCATATCTGAGGTTACTGATATTTCTCTCGGAAATCTTGATTCTAGCTTGTGTTTCTTCCAGTCCAGCGTTTCTCATGATGTATTCTGCATATAAGTTAAATAAGCAGGGTGACAATATACAGCCTTGACATACTCCTTTTCCTATTTGGAACCAGTCTGTTGTTCCATGTCCAGTTCTAACTGTTGTTCCTGACCTGCATACAGATTTCTCAAGAGGCAGGTCAGGTGGTCTGGTATTCCTATCTCTCTCATAATTTTCCACAGTTTATTGTGATCCACACAGTTAAAGGCTTTGGCATAGTCAATAAAGCAGAAGTAGATGTTTTTCTGGAACTCTCTTGCTTTTTCCATGATCCAGGGGATGTTGGCAATTTGATCTCTGGTTCCTCTGCCTTTTCTAAAACCAGCTTGAACATCAGGAAGTTCACGGTTCATGTATTGCTGAAGTCTGGCTTGGAGAATTTTGAGCATTACTTTACTAGCATGTGAGATGAGTGTAATTGTGTGGTAGTTTGAGCCTTCTTTGGCATTGCCTTTCTTTGGGATTGGAATAAAAAGTGACCTTTTCCAGTCCTGTGGCCACTGCTGAGTTTTCCAAATTTGCAGGCATATTGAGTGCAGCACCTTTACAGCATCATCTTTCAGGATTTGGAATAGTTCAACTGGAATTCCATCACCTCCACTAGCTTTGTTTGTAGTGATGCATCCTAAGGCCCACTTGACTTTGCATTCCAGGATGTCTGGCTCTAGATGAGTGATCACACTATCATGATTATCCAGGTCATGAAGATCTTTTTTGTACAGAAAGATGGTAATGATAACCCCATATATGAGACACCAAAAGAGACACAAATGTAAAGAACAGACATTTGGACTCTGGGAGAGGGAGCGGGTGGGATGATTTGGGAGAATGGCATTGAAACATGTATACTATAATGTAAGAACGAAAAGCTAGTCTAGGTTCGATACAGGATACAGGATGCTTGGGGCTGGTGCACTTGGATGACCCAGAGAGATGATATGGGGAGTGTGGTGGGAGGGAGGCTCAGGGTTGGGAATTCATGTACACCTGTGGTGGATTCATGTCAATGTAGGGCAAAACCAATACAGTATTGTAAAGTACAAAAATAAAATAAAAATAAAAATAAAGTGCTTTCCAATGTTGGCTGCAAATTATAATAGTCTAGGTGGATTAGCTGTATGTACATTATAGTTAATATATACAATGTATATTATGTATTTATTTAGCTGCACTGAGTCTTGGTTGGGGCACATGGGGTTCTCAGTTACTATGTGTGGGATCCCTTAGCTGCAGCATGTAGAATCTTTTTAGTTGTGGCATGTGAACTCCCAGTTGCTACACGTGGTATTCAACTCCCCAACCAGGGATTAAGCCTGAGTCCTCTGCACTGGGAGAATGGAGCTCCAGCCACTGGACCACAAGGGAAGTCCCAAAGGTGGATTAACTATTACTGTCTGAATCTAACCCAGAGATTCTGAATTTATTCTCCTGTGGGGTTTAGTCATTGAGATTTCTAAGATCCCCAGATTATTCTAATGTGTAGTCAAGATTGAGATCATTGCACTACAGGAAACTACATTCCCCACAGCCTTTCTTAGCAGCAGTGGGTATGTTTTGGGTCATGTAATCTGGCAATACTCACTCTTCCCCACAATTGAATGGTTAAATGCCTATGACATGCTTTTGTACTAAAAGATAAAACAGGTTAATCAAATGCTCTCTCTCTCTTTTTTAAAGTTACTTATTAGGGCTTCCCAGGTGGCTGAGTGGTGAAGAATCCACCTGTCAATCCCTGGGTCAGGAAGACCCCCTGGACTAGGCAATGCAACCCACTCCAGTATTCTTGCCTGGAGTATCCCATGGACAGAGCAGCCTGGTGGGCTACAATCCATAGGGTCTAACAAGTTCACAGGTGAAACTGATGATGCTGGTCTGTAGAACACACTTTGAATAGCAGTAAGAGAGTCTGAGGAACCCTGGGTGGAGGCACAAGCCGGGAGGAAGGAATGGAGTTTATGAGATTAATAACAAAAGATATGGAATAGAAATGAGATGGCTGGTCTATAGGAAGAAGAGAATTGAACAAATTTTTAAAAAACTTTTAATTTTATATTGGAGTACAGCCAATCAACAATGTTGTGATAGTTTCAGATGGACAGCAAAGGGACTCAGTCATACATATACATGTATCCATTCTCCCCCAAACTCTGGAATAAATATTTCTTTAATTAACCTTGAAACAGCACTGTAATAAAGATCCCTGAGCTCCTGATGCTGAGATTCCTAGAGGTTGCTTGAATATAGACAGACCTTTAACTTCTCATTGTTTTTTTTTTTTTGACTTTTAAGATATATTTTTCATTGTTTCTTAAAATCTAGTTTGGATTTTCTGAGTTTCTTGGTATGTGTATTGATACACTAAACTTTCATTAACTGAAGCAAGCTACACCAGACACTGGATTACTCAATATGGTTTCTCTTTTCTCTCATACAATTTTGTTCACTTATTACTTAGTTGTCTATTGCTACATAACAGATTATCCTCAAAATTTAGTGGCTTCAGACAACAAGCATTTATAATCTTTTATTTCTGTGGTCAGGAATTCAGAAGCAGTTTGTTGGGGAGTTCTGGCTTAGGATCTCTTAGGAGTTTGAATCAGGATAACGGCAGGGTCTGCAGTCATTTGATGACCTGACTGGAGCTGGGGCATCTGCTTCCAAGAAGACTGGTTCACATGACTATAGTCTGGAGGTTCTTTACCATATGGCATGCTCATCAGAGTCCTCATGACATGGCTGTTTGCTTCCTTTGGAGTGGATAATTCAGAAGAGACACTGACCAAGATGGAAACTGCAGTATGTTTTATGACTCATGATTTATGTCATATACCATCACTTCTACCTTATTCTGTTTGTTATAAGTGAGCCACTAAGTCCAACTCACAAAGGAAGGGAAATTAGAGTCCAGCTTTTGAAAGGAGGGTCCGAGAATTTGTGGTCATATTTAAATAACCACAGGTGTTTACTCTTTGACATAGCCATTGTTTTAGGGAAAGCTGCTTATATTGTCAGCAGTTTCTCAGAATGGTTCTCAAAGTACATCATAATTGCTGTGGGTACTGTTAATGTAAACACTTGGGCCCTGATTTGAAGAGGGATTCCTGTTGGCTCAGTGGTAAAGAATCTGCCTGCCAATGCAGAAGATGTGGGTTCCATCCCTGGGTTGGGAAATTCCCTGGAGTAGGAAATGGCAACCCGCTCCATTTTGGAGCCTGGGGGTCACAAAAGAGTAGGATATGACTTAGCAACTAAACAACAACAACCCTAGAAGAACTGAAAAAGAAACCCTGGGAGGAGGGCAGTGATCTGAGTTAACCAGCTTCCCAGGTGATTCTAATGCACACTCACATTTGAGAACGATCGGCCTCAGCTGGTCTTGATAATTCAGTTACCATTATCAGCGCGTACAATTAACCATGAGTATATATGCGTTGGGGATTGCTGGGAATGGTTTTTTCCCTCACCCTAGAAGCAGTAGTTACTGGGTGTGTTGGGATGTGTGGCATTGAGGTGGCTGTAAGCCATCTTGTTACCAGCCTGAGGAGGAAGGCGTCCTTTGGAGCAGGAGTGGCAGAACTTTGGAGACGTGTAGCTGTGCCCTGGATGTACCTTCACAGGAGTCTGCATTATGAACTTGTGGCTGGGTGAGCTGATAAATTCCCTTATTACTTAGGCCAGTTTGAAGCAATGTTTTCTCTTACTTGCTGTTGATATCCTGATTTGCAAACTGAGTATTTGTAACTTCAAGTGGTTGGTTCAGTGATTTTTACCGAGCCTATCAGCACATGTGGGTTATATGAACAGTTTAAAAATATACCACTCTTGAATTCACTTTTAGAGAATCTGAGCTGAGTAGTCCAGCATGGAGCCCTGGCAATGGAATTTTTCATAGGTGATTTTGAAGTGAGGCAGCACTAAGAACCACTGGTAACAACAATTATTGATTGTGTTTTTCTAAGTACTAAAAACAGTTTTTCTTCTAACATTCCTGAACTATTCCGGAGTGAGAAGTTTACGACCTATGGAGCAGTTGGCAGTGTCCTTTATAGGAAGTGGAATAGTGCTTTTTTTCCCCCTTACACAGCTGATACTAAAATAATCCTTGCTAGGTTACCATGACCACTTTTCTAAATTGATAAATTAATTCTTCTCATTAAGTGACTTGTCCTGAACTCTAATACTTCTAGTTTATCTTTATGAATGGTTATTAGAGCACATCTGTGATGAAGCATTTATCAATCCTTGAAGAAATTTTTATTGCCTTTCCTTTGCTTCCCATAAAAAGGCAACTCCAGCAACACTTATTCTAAAATCACTGAAAATTTATTTTCTGCCTAGGTTGTGAATTTTCTTGTTTTTTTTTTCCCACCTGTTTCCCACCATCACTTCTCACTTTGTAATTATTTCATCCTGAAATAGTCCACTAAGAAATGTGTATCAGAATTTTCATTATAACATTGTTGGAAGTAATTGGGGGCATTGGTGGTGAACTCAGTGTTCATCACTTGGGGAATGGAAAAACAAAATATGGTGGATATACTCCATGGAACACTTTGCTGCAGCTAAGAAGTAATGAATTAGATGTACATTTAACTATTATTAGAATTAAAAAATGTAGCAGTGAGTGAGAAACATAAGTAGAGGTAAGCCTACAGCATAATGTAAGTGTAGGAAATTAATGTAAAATAAAATAAAGTAAAAATAAAAATTAAAAAAAAATATAAAAGCACATTGACCTTAAAATAACATGAATGCATTATATTTAAAGAAATATAGGTTTGTACATTTCTATACACATACATTAAAATGATACATGCATATAATTACTGTTAATACAATATATTTACTGTAAGGGAGGAGAGAGAAGAAAACCAGTGATGAAGAGGCAAAATACAAACATGAATCTGCTACAGAGTAATCATGAGAATATCCCATGGATAGAGGAGTGTGATTGTCCAAGCTTTGTACCTGAGTTTCCTTTCAACCTTGTAAAGGTCTCTAAAACCTTGAAATATGCTGTGGGATTTGACAACCTATAATTGAGTTTGAGAACTGCATATTAAATAGAAATAAACAAGACAAAGTTTAAACATAAGGGCTTTGTATAAACAAGTCTCTGGGTGACTGTCTGTTTATACAAGTCCTACACTGTACAAGGGGCCAACCCAGGGTGTAGGAGGAGTTTAAATGTAGCCTATGCTCCACTTGCTGGGTGGGATTTTTTTAATACTTCACAGGAAAGCACCATATGGACTAGTAGAGACCCGGCTGGGACTTATATTTTGGGAGTTCAGTGCAAGCTCCGGGAAGGAGAGATTTTTTGTTTTATGCAGTGCACCATGCTTAGTGCAATACTTGGTCACGTGGTTAGTCCCTAATAATCATTTGTGGACAAGAATGAATTGTTTGGTACAGTATTTGGGCAGCTTGAAATTTCTAGAAACCCAGTTTCTTTTAGGCGTGGCACTGGAGTGGTAGCTGGAGTGACCTTGAAGAGATACCCCACATCCAAGGGCAAGGAGAAGCCCCAGCAAGATGGTAGCAGGGGCAAAATCCCTTTTAGAATCAAACCCCATGCCCACCAGAGATGCTCAGAGGGCTCAAACATAGCTTGTGCACACGAGGACGCAGAGACCCCACAGAGACTGAGACAGCACTGTATTTGATTGTCCCCTGAGAGGTACGGGTCAGCAGTGGCCTGCTGCAGGGCAGGGGCTCTGGGTGCAGCAGACTTGGGTATGGCTTAAGCCCTCTTGGAGGAGGTCACCATTAACCCCACCATAGAGCCACCAGAGCTTACACAGGACTGAGGAAATAGACTCTTGGAGGGCGCAAACAGAGCCTTGTGCACACTAGGACCCAGGAGAAAGGAGCAATGACCCCCAGAGACTGACCCAGACTTGCCCATGAGTGTCCAGGAGTCTCCAGCAGAGGCGTGGGTCAGCGGTGGCCTGCTGCAGGGTTCAGGACACTGAGTGTAGCAGTGCATGCATGGGACCTTTTGAAGGATGTCGCTGTTATCTTCATTGCCTCCATAGTTTGGCCTCAGGTCAAATAACAAGAAGGGAACACAGCCCCACCCATCAACAGAAAATTGGTTAAAGATTTACTGAGCATGGTCCTGCCCATCAGAATAAGACCCAGTTTCCCCTCAGTCAGCCTCTCCCATCAGGAAGCTTCCATAAGCCTCTTTTCCTTCTCCACCAGAGGGCAGACAGACTAAAAACCACAATCATAAAAACTAACCAATCAGGTCACATGGACCACAGCCTTGTCTAACTGAATGAAACTATGAGCCATGCCATGTAGGGCCACCTAAGACAGACGGGTCATAGTGGAGAATTCTGACAAGATGAGTTCTGACAAAACATGCTCCACTGGAGAAGGGAATGGCAAACCACTTCAGTGTTCTTGCCTTGAGAACCCCAAGAACAAGATGAAAAGGCAAAAAGATAGGACACTGAAAGATGAACTACCCAGGTCAGTAGATGCCCAATATGCTACTGGATATCAGTGGAGAACTAACTCCAGAAAGAATGAAGAGATGGAGCCAAAGAAAAAACAACACCCAGTTGTGGATATGACTGGTGATGGAAGTAAAGTCTGATGCTATAAAGAGCAATATTGCATAGTAACCTGGAATGTTAGGTCCATGAATCAAGGCAAATTGGAAGTGGTCAAACAGGAGATGGCAAGAGTGAACACTGACATTTTAGGAATCAGTGAACTAAAATGGACTGGAATAGATGAATTTAATTCAGATGACCATTATATCTACTACTATGGGTCAGAATCCCTTAGAAGAAATGGAGTAGCCATCAGAGACAACAAGAGTCTGAAATGCAGTACTTGGATGCAATCTCAAAAATGACAGAATCATATCTGTTTGTTTCCAAGGCTAAACATTCAGTATCATGGTAATCCAAGCCTATGCCCCAACCAGTAACGCTGAAGAAGCTGAAGTTGAATACTTTATGAAGACCTACCAGGCCTTCTAGAACACCCAAAAAAGATGTCCTTTTCATTATATGGAATGAAAAAGTAGGAACTTTTCAAAAACTTGAACTTCCAGATGTTCAAGCTGGATTTAGAAAAGGCAGAGGAACCAGAGATCAAATTGCCAGAAGTCAATTGACTGGAACGCAAAAGTAGGAAGTCAAGAAATACTTGGAGTAACAGGAAAATTTGGCCTTGGACTACAGAATGAAGCAGGGCAAAGGGTAATAGAGTTTTGCCAAGAGAACGCACTGGTCATAGCAACACCCTCTTCCAACAACACAAGAGAAGACTCTCTACATGGACATCACCAGATGGTCAATACCAAAATAGATTGATTATATTCTTTGCAGCCAAAGATGGAGAAGCTCTATACAGTCAGTAAAAACAAGACCAGGAGCTGACTGTGGCTCAGATCAGACTGAATTTGAAGAAAGTAGGGAAAACCATAGACAAGTCAGGTATGACCTAAATCAAATCCCTTAAGATTATACAGTGGAAGTGACATATAGATTCGAGGGATTAGATCTGATAGAATGCCTGAACTATGGATGGAGGTTTGTGACATTGTGCAAGAGGCAGTGATCAAGACCATCCCCAAGAAAAAGAAATGCAAAAAGGCAAAATGGTTGTCTGAGGAGGCCTCACAAATAGCTATGAAAAGAAGAGAAGTAAAAGGCAAAGGAAAAAAGGAAATATATACCCATTTGAATGCAGAGTTCCAAAGAATAGCAAGGAGAGATAAGAAAGCCTTCCTCAGTGATCAGTGCAAAGAAGCAGAGGAAAACAATAGAATGGGAAAGACTAGAGATCTCTTCAAGAAAATTAGAAATACCAAGGGAACTTTTCATGCACAGATGGGCACAATAAAGGGCAGAAATGGTATGAATCCAACAGAAGCAGAAGATATTAAGAGGTGGCAAGAATACACAGAAGAACTATACAAAAGAGATCATCGTGACCCAGATAATCATGATGGTGTGATCACTCACTTAGAGCCAGACATCCTGGAATGAGAAGTCACGTGGGCTTAGGAAGCATCACTAGGAACAAAGCTAGTGGCTGCTGCTGCTAAGTCACTTCAGTCATGTCCAACTCTGTAAGACCCCATAGACAGCAGCCCACCAGGCTCCTCTGTCCCTGGGATTCCCCAGGCAAGAATACTGAAGTGGGTTGCCATTTCCAGCTCCAATGCATGAAAGTGAAAGTGAAGTTGCTCAGTCGTGTCCTACTCTTCACGACTCCATGGACTGTAGCCTACCAGGCCCCTCTGCCCATGGGATTTCCAGGCAAGAGTACTAGAGTGTGTTGCCATGTCCTTCTCCAAAAGCTAGTGGATATGATGAAATTCCAGTTGAGCTATTTCAAATCCTAAAGATGATGCTGTGAAAGTGTAGCACTCAATATGCCAGCAAATTTGGAAAACTCAGCAGTGGCTACAGGACTGGAAATGATCAGTTTTCATTTCAATCCCAAAGAAAGGAAATGCTAAAGAATGTTCAAACTAAGGAACATTTGTACTCATCTCACACACTAGCAGGGTCTTCCCTGATAGCTCAGTTGGTGATGAATCTGCTTGCAATGCAGAAGACCTTGGTTTGATTCCTGGGTTGGGAAGATCTGCTGGAGAAGGGATAGACTACCCACTCCAGTGTTCTTAGGCTTCCTTCGTGGCTCAGCTGGTAAAGAATCCACCTGCAATGAGGGAGACCTGTGTTTGATCCCTGGGTTAGAAAGATCACCTGGAGAAGGGATAGGCTACCCACTCCACTTCTGGCCTGGAGAATTCCATGGACTGTATAGTCCATGGGATCAGAAAGAGTTGGACATGACTGAGTGACTTTCACTTTCACACGCCAGCATAGTAATACTCAAAATTCTCCAAGCCAGGCTTCAGCAGTATATAAAACATGAACTTCCAAATGTTCAAGCTGGATTTAGAAAAGGCAGATTTAATGAGGTGGATGATGCTGGAGCCGATTATACAGAGTGAAGTAAGCCAGAAAGAAAAACACCAATACAGTATACTTACACATATATATGGAATTTAGAATGATGGTAATGATAAACCTGTACGCAAGACAGCAAAAGAGACACAGTTGTATAGAATGGCCTTTTGGACTCTGTGGGAGAGGGAGAGGGTGGGATGGGTTGGCAGAGTGGCAGTGTAACATGTGTGATATCATAAGTGAAACGAATTGCCAATCCAGGTTTGATGTAGGATGCAGGATGCTTGGGACTGATGCACGGGGATAATCCAGAGAGAGGGTGTGGGGTGGGAGGGTGGAGGTGGGGGTCGGGATTGGAGTTCATGTACACTCATGGCTAATTCATGTCAATGTGTAACAAAATGAATACAGTATTGTAAAGCAAAACAAACTAAAAAATAAAAATTAATTAAAGAAAAAAGAAAAGAAAAGGCAGATGAAGCAGAGGTCAAATTGCCAACATCCACTGTATCATCAAAAAAGCAAGAGAGTTCCAGAAAAACATCTACTTCTGCCTTATTGACTATGCCAAAGCCCTTGACTGTATGAATCACAACAAACTTTGGAAAATTCTTAAAAACACTGTAATACCAGGCCACCTGAACTGCCTCTTGAGAAATCTGTATGCAGGTCAGGAAGCAACAGTTAGAACTGGACATGGAACAACAGACTGGTTCCAAATAGGAAAAGGAGTATGTCAAGGCTGTATATTGTCACCCTGCTTATTTAACTTATATGCAGAGTACATCATGAGAAATGCTGGACTGGATGAAGCACAAGCTGGAATCAAGATTGCCAGGAGAAATATCAATAACCTCAGCTATGCAGATGACACCACCCTTATGGCAGAAAGTGAAAAGGAACTAAAGAACCTCTTGAAAGTGAAAGAGGAGAGTGAAGAAGTTGGCTTAAAGCTCAACATGCAGAAAATGAAGATCATGGCATCTGGTCCCATCACTTCATGTCAAATGGATGGGGAAACAGTGAAAACAGTGACAGACTTTGTTTTTCTTTTGGGCTCCCCAATTATAGCAAATGGTGACTGCAGCCATGAAATTAAAAGACACTTGTTCCTTGGAAGAAAAGTTATGACCAACCTAGAGAGCATATTAAAAAGCAGAGACATTACTCTGCTAACAAAGGTCTCTCTAGTCAAAGCTATGGTGTTTCCATTTGTCATGTGTGGATGTGAGTGTTGGACTATAAAGAAAGCCGAGAGCTGAAGAATAGATGCTTTTGAGGTATGGTGTTGGAGAAGACTCTTGAGAGTCCCTTGGACAGCAAGGAGATACAACCAGTCAATCCTAAAGGAAATGAGTCCTGAATATTCATTGGAAGGATGATGCTGAAGCTCCAATAATTTGGCCACCTGATGTGATGAACTGACTCATTTGAAAAGATCCTGATGGTAGGAAAGATTGAAGGTGGGAGGAGAAGGGGACAACAGAGGATGAGATGGTTGGATGGCATCATCGACGTGATGGACGTGTTTGGGTAAACTCCAGGAGTTGGTCATGGACAGGGAAGCCTCGCATGCTGTGGTTCATGGGGTTGCAAAAAACAACCAGTCAATCCTAAAGGAAATGAGTCCTGAATATTCATTGGAAGGACTGATGCTGAAGCTCCAATAATTTGGCCACCTGATGTGATGAACTGACTCATTTGAAAAGATCCTGATGGTAGGAAAGATTGAAGGTGGGAGGAGAAGGGGACAACAGAGGATGAGATGGTTGGATGGCATCATCGACGTGATGGACGTGTTTGGGTAAACTCCAGGAGTTGGTCATGGACAGGGAAGCCTCGCATGCTGTGGTTCATGGGGTTGCAAAAGAGTTGGACAAGACTAAGCGACTGAAATGACTGAACTGAGTTTCTTTTAAGTGAAGTATTATCCTGGTGAACCTGCCCCAAGACTTTTCTCATACATGTGCATATAAATTAAACATGTTTTTGGTAGTTTGGAGAAATTCTTTAAGCGAAATCAGGTGAGTATGGTAGGCAATATGCTCTAGTGGTCAAGGGTTTGGGCCTGGACATGGTTGGGGTTGATCAAAAGCCTTAGCCTTGGAATACTGCTACCACTATCATCAAAAGCACCTGGAAACTTGCTGGAACCATGTTTCTTGTATTTTATCCCAGGTGTACTGAATCAGAAACTTTGGAAGTGTTGCCCTGCCATCTGATGTAACAAGATCTCCCAGTGATTCTGATATAAGCTGATATTTGAGAATTCCTAACTTGAACTATCAATTATACTACATTTCATCACCTCCATCTTTTCTTTCTTTTGGGACCCACTTTATTGAGGTCCAAAGTAATTGTTGTGTTGTTACTCTATTTTTCTACTTGTAAGTCATGGAGAAACAAAGTCTTCTACTGGAGTACACTATTGAGGTTGGTTTTGGATCCAATGGGGCCAGATTGCACATGCAATTTACCTGTTCAGTTTACTTCCCAGAGTAACACATATCTAGTCTGGAGACAGAAAGACCTAGTATTATAAAAAATAGGTGAAATAAAAGTAGTCACCCTTTCATTTTAATAAATAGTTCGTTTTGCTCTTATTCCAGTATTGTTCCAGTTGGCTGTGTGTGGTGTTCCTAAATATGCAAAAGATGAATTTCATAGGAAGAGAGGGTCAGTATTTAATATTAAGGTCTGAGTCCAAAATGCAGTACTTGGATGCAATCTCAAAAACGACAGAATGATCTCTGTTTGTCTCCAAGGCAAACCATTCAGTATCACAATTATCCAAATCTATGCCCCAACCAGTAATGCTGAAGAAGCTGAAGTTGAATGGTTTTATGAAAACTTACAAGACCTTTTAGAACTAACACCCCAAAAAGATGTCCTTTTCATTATAGGGGACTGGAATGCAAAAGTAGGAAGTCAAGAAACACCTGGAGTAACAG
>SJXQ01009006.1:63259-86488 GCA_006408695.1 Aepyceros melampus
GAAGAATTGATGCTTTTGAACTGTGGTGTTGGAGAAGACTCTTGAGAGTCCCTTGGACTGCAAGGAGATCCAACCAGTCCATTCTGAAGGAGATCAACCCTGGGATTTCTTTGGAAGGAATGATGCTAAAACTGAAGCTCCAGTACTTTGGCCACCTTATGCAAAGAGTTGACTCATTGGAAAAGACCCTGATGCTGGGAGGGATTGGGGGCAGGAGAATAAGGGGATGACCGAGGATGAGATGGCTGGATGGCATCACGGACTCAATGGACGTGAGTCTGAGTGAACTCCGGGAGTTGGTGATGGACAGGGAGGCCTGGGATACTGCGATTCATGGGGTTGCAAAGAGTCGGACACGACTGAGCAAGTGAACTGAACTGAGAATCATGATGGGAGGGAAAGAATGAACCATTTACTTGGAAATAAGTAAGGAGTAAACAGTGATAGTAACTCCGTAGTGAAATAAATGCCAAAGGAGGCATCTGAAAAATAGTCTAATTACAGGGAGGGTCATGGTATTGAATGAATGTTTGGGTTAAGGAACATTGTTTCATCTTAGTTTGCTTTGACAAATGAAAGCAGTGACTACCAATTAATGGTGCATACAGCAATTGCCTTTCACTGCCACAGACCGAGAAGCTTCCTGAAGTGAAAAATTAATAGCTGTATACCAGTTAACAATAAGTATTATACTTGTATTTTCACTGGCCAACATAAGGCCTCTTATTTTTCCTTTTATATTTACTTTACTGTTCCTTTCTTCTCCTCCCTCAAGCAACTATTCTGGTGCATTTTACATATATTCTCTTTTTAGGGTAAAATTTGAGTTTTGTATACATTTAATAATGATACAACATGTTAAGTATGCAAAAGTAGAGAGAAAATTATAATGTGTCAATAATAATAAACTGATGGCCCAGATTATTTTATCTATAATTTTTCCCCTACCTTAACCACTTATCCCCACCCTACCCAGATTATTGTGAAGCAAATTCCAGACTTCATCTTTTATCTTACACATTTTAAACTTACAATATTTTTATATTTTGTACATTCCTCAACCCATTTTTTTGTGACTTACCTTTGTGATTGTGTGTACATCTAGTCTACTACTTCTTACTACTTCATGGCACATTGTGGTTTAACTATCATATTATGTATCCATTTTCCCATTGTAGAACCAAGGAGACAGCTGTATCTCCATCCTATCACCAACAGAACTGCAATAAACACCTTCACACATGCTCCCTGATGATCTGTGTGGGAATTTTTGTGATAACATTCAGGAATGGAATTTTAGGTCAAAGAGTATGTAATTGGCTCACCTGATTAAGTGCTGCCAGATTGATGCAGACCTTCTAGAGATCAATCTGTACACTTGCCAGGAACACTTGGCATTCTCTAGCAAAGTTTTCTGCAGTTTATTAGGCATAAAATGATACTGCATTATTCTAATTTGCATTCTTCTGATTACTAATAAGTATACTATTCTTTCCACAGGCTTATTAATTTTTTGGGTTGGTTCTTTGTTGATATCCTTTAACATCCTTTGCCCATTTTCCCCATTGGACTTGTTATCATAGTGATTTATAGGAATTTTTTCACTTTTACATACGCCCTTGTTAAGTATGCATATTGGTAGTATCTTCTTCACACTTGTCATCTGTTCAACTCTTTCCATGGTGTCTTTGTATAGAAAAATTTAATTTTGGTATAAATTCAGCTTGTTTTTTTTTTTTTTTTTTTTTGCCTTGTGGTCTGTGTTCCTGTTGGTCTAAGAAATTCTTCCCTGTCTTTATGTTGAGGATATCCTTGTATATTTTGTTGACTTTATATGTTACATGAATATGTTTAGGTCCTTGTTCCATTTGGAGTCTACCCTTTTGAATTAAGTAGGAATGCATTTTAATTTTTCTCAATGCATGAACCAGTTTTCCCAGCTCTCTGTAAATTATCCTTTCATTGTTGATTTGTGGTGCTGTTTTTATTAAATAATAAATTCCCATATGTAAATGAGTATTTATCTTAGCTCTTTACACTGTCTTATTAGATTTCTGTTTTTGTACTAGCACCATCATTTTTATTGGTGTTTATAGTATATTTTCATGTCTGTGGTATAACATAACATTTTCTTATTCCTTTTCAAAGCTGTTTGCCTGCATCTTTATTTTCATACACATTTAGAAATCAGTTCCTTGAATCCAGCTTGACTTTGCATTGGGGTTACATTAAATTTGATTAATGTGGGAGATAAAATAGTATCTCATAATGAAACCTCTCACCTGTGATTATAGAAATCTTCACTGTTTATCAAAAGACACCTTCTGTGTCTTTCATTAGATTTTTGAAAATTTTTTCCATAGAGGACTTTGGTTTTTAAAGCTGAAGCCTGGGTATTTTGTTTTTGTTGTTATTAAAAATAACTTATTCTTGTGTTTCCTAGATGGTCATCTTAGGTTTAGAGAAATGGTATTGATTTTTAGCAGGCAAGAGGGGCAGAGGAAGATTTTTGAATCCAGTCTTAGCTAAATATTCTCATTTGAATAGTTTTTCTTGATTATTTCTCATCTTCTTCCTCAATATTTTCTGCAGATTTTTTGTAGATACTCTTGGGAAATTTTTCTATATTCATGGATTGCTGATATTTTCTTTTGAATTCATGAATGGATGTCAAATTTTAGCAGAAATAGTTTTGCCTCTTGAGAATTTTTTTTTCTATTGGTCAGTTGTTGGCACATTTATTTTCCACATACTTTCTTTCGAAAACTTTCTCATATCTTCTTGTGTTCCAAGTGTTTCAATCTGAGCTTCCAACTTTAAGTCGTGCGCTTTTGCCATAATAGTTACTCCAAATATTTTGATTAAAAAGTTTTACCTATTGTCACTCACACAACTTTTTTATTGTGATAAAACTCCTAACCTGAGAACTACCCTCTTAAATTTTAAGTGTGTAATACAGTATAAACTATAGGCACGATGTTGTACAGCAGATCACTAGAACTTATCTTGAAACAATGCAACTTTATACGTGTTGTGCAACAGTTCCCACTATTTCCTGCTCTGCAGTTCCTGGAAACCACCATTGTACTCTGTTTTTGTGAGTTTGACTATTTCAGATGACTCACAACTAGAATAATGCAATATTTATATTTCTGTGACTGGTTTATTTCCCTTAGCTTTATGTTCTTGAGGCTCATTGATGTTGTCACAAAAAGCTAGCTTTCCTTTAAAGGCTGAATAATACACCCTTGTATATATATACCACATTAAAAAAAAAACCTACTCATTTGTCAATGGACATTTAGGTGGCTTCCATGTCTTGGTTTTGTGAAGAATGCTGTAATAAATGTGGGAATGCAGCAGTCTCTTGGGGATCTTGATTTGAATTCTTATATAGCCAAGAGTGGGATGGGTAGGTCCATGTTATCTTTTCAAGGAACTGTCATACTGTTTTTCATAGTGGATGCACCGTTTTGCATTCCAATTAACAATATAAAATTTCTGTCTTCTCTGGCCTGCACTTATCCTGTCCCCTGTAATTTTTCTTTTTTTGACAGTAGCCATACTAACAGGTGTGAAGTAATATCTCACTGTGGTTTTGATTCGCATTTCCCCAGTGTGAAGCATCTTTTCATGTGTCTTTTCACCATTTGTATCTTATCTTTGGAGAAAGGTCCATTCAAGTCCTTTGCCTACTTAAAAAAAAAAAGTTGGCTTTGGTTTTATTTCATTTTTCTGCTATTGAGTTATCAGAGTTCCTCATATTTTGAATATTAACCCCTTATCAGATACATGGCTTGCAAATAGTTTCTTTTGCATACAGCCTTTCACTCTTATGGTTTTATTTGCTATATAGAGGCTTTTTTAGTTTTGTAGTCCAACTTGTCTTAATTTTTTCTTTTATCTGTATTTCTGGTGTCATCTCAAATAACTCATTATATAGATCAGTGTCTAGAAGCTTTCCCCATATATTTTCTTATGGAAGTTTTGTAGATTTAAATATAACACTGGAATATAATTAATTTGAGCTAGTTTTCATGTATAGCCTAAGATAGAGGTCTAACTGCTTTCTTTCGCATGTGGAAATCCAGTTCTCCCTGCACCACTTGAAAAGACTGTTCTTTCCCAATTGTGTGTTCTTGGAGCCCTTGTGAAAGATCAGTTTACTATATATGCATGAGTTTATTTCTGGGATTTCTTTCTGTTCCATTTGTCTATAAGTCTGTTTGCCTATACCATGCTGTTTTGATTACTGTCATCTTGTATTATACTTTGGTATTAAGCTGTGTGATGCCTCCATCCTTGTTCTTGTTCCTCCAGGTTGCTTCAGCTATTCAGAATCTTCTTAGTTCTATATGTAAACTTTAGGATTGTTTTATTTATTTCTATTTAAAAAAAATCCATTGGGATTTTGATGAGAACTGCATTGAATCTGTACATATCTTTGGGTAGTACAAACATTTTAATAATTTTCACACATCTTTATCATTTTAAACACATTTGGTAGGCTGCTCAAAATCTATCAGTTCTAATAATTTTGTTTCAGCTAGTATACATTGGTGTCTTAAAAGTTTGTTTTATTATCTTCAATCTTAGGTTGCTTTTCATTTGTGCTCTTGTGGTCTCTTACTACTAGCTACTATGTATAATTAGGGCTTCCCTGGTAGCTCAGCTGGTAAAGAACCTGCCTGCAACACAGGAAACCCTGGTTCGATGTGGACGACAGAGGACGAGATGGTTGCACGGCAACACTGACTCAATGGATATGAGTTTGTGCAAACTCCAAGAGACGGTGAAGGACAGGGAAGTCTGGCATGCTGCAGTTCATGGGGTCGCAAAGAGTCGGACACAACTTAGCAACTGAAGAGCCATGTATAAGCATGTATATTGGAAATGAGCCAAAGGCCAGGTCCTAACCTGCTTCTCTCCCTAAGAATTCAAAGGAGAGAAGAGGGGAGAGATGGATGAGAGTCAGGGCAGAGAGACCCAGGCACCACAAAACCACTGTGGGCTACTACCACCACTCCAGGTCAGGCTTTTGCCTTTAAACTTCAGAGATACTGAAATTAGGATATGAGGTGATTGTGATATAACCATCTTGGGTGTTTAGGGAGGTAGTAAGTGATGAATGAATGCTCAAGGATGGCTAACCTATCTCCTCTTCTTGTTAAATTCTCACCTTCAGAGGGCTCTGGGTTGCTCTGGTTTTATTCTGTTCATTATTCTGTTCATGTTGGCCCCAGTGAACTACTGACTTTTATGATGAGAGGCTGGTAATCCTTTTTCCAGTGCAATCTGGGGAGAGAAATGAGTGGAACTTAATTCCAAACCATCCTTTCACTACCATCCTCACCCAAAACATTCATCCTCAGAGAAGTTGATCGGTCATGGGAGAGAAAAAAAAGAGCAAAAGCAGGATATAGGAGGCCAGTAGTGAAAGCATTCAGTGCGGCTCTAATACATTTAAGAGGTAATTTTTCCTCAGGAAATTGTATTTCTATCAGTAATAGAACTTAAGCATAATTTATGGGCACTTTTATTTTGGCTAGAAAGTTGGGACCAATATATTCAACAAACTGCAGAATTTGACTATCAGTTTCTGACACTGAACAGATTTTTGGGTGACATGCGACTTGGTGGAACTGAGCTGAAGAGAGTAAGTTTGAGAATTGGCAGAAAGGCTAAATTTGCAGGAACAGGTAGGAGTTAGCCCAGGGAAATATTGGCTCTGGGGAGCACTTTGTAGGAGCAGAAGGGCAGTATGTGGGCTATCTGTTCTAGAGATTATATGTAGCCTAAAAAAAGAATGCAATTAGGTGAGACATGATAGTGGGGGATGAATAAAAAAAAATGCAATTAGGTGAGACACATGATAGTGGGGAATAGTGGCCAAGTGCCTATGGAAAGAGGTTTGAATTGTGGCTGAACTTTTGGCTGTGAAGAGCTGTGAACCAGTGAAGAGGTGCTCCACACTTCTTCCACTGGATGTATGTCTGGAGATGAGTTCTGTGAGGGTCTCACAGGAAGGAGCATCCAGGCACTTGGTGGCAGCCAGCTTTACAGATCTTTGTCCTGGAACCCCTTCCTCATTTTTCACCTCTACAGTTGTTTTCTGGAGTTACATCACCAAAGAAAGTACTCTTACATAAAGTAAAATGGAGCAAGGAAAAATCTCCACTGAAATATGGAACAGAGTAATATGGCAGAAGTAAACTGAAATAATTAATCACTAGTTTCAATAGAGAGTAAAGTTAGCAAAGAGGTTGTTAGGTTAAAACCAACCTCTAGCCTGTCCAGAAAGGATAGATATGCCAAATGTATATGAAACCTAAAGCTATAGTAGCTATATCTCAGCCAAGAAGCATTTTTAAGGATATAGAAGATGCCCACAATTTAAACCTAAAGGAATTCAATACCTGTAAATATTTAACATAAAAGTAGGTAAAACTGAGATTAGAACCACCATAGTCTAATTGGGATTGTAGCAAATGCCCAGCCTTCATTGCTCTGGGTCTCATTTTGTACATCTTAAGGCCAGCAAGGAAGGGTGAACCAACTTGGAGTTGCAGACTGAGGGATTAGTTATGCAGTCAGATGTGGACACGTGGTCAACTAGTGTGAATACTGAAAAAAAAATAGAGTAAAAAAATAGGTCACTGCATATCTTTGTAAAAATAGTTTTAGAAAAGAGAAGTCAGATTTCTGAAGGTCTAAGACTGAATGTAAGGTGACAGTAACCGTAGGGAACTCTTGCATCTCTTTGCCTCTGGAGGCCACGGGACTCTCAGCGTGGTAACGAGCCTTCTTGGGTCATATTGCTGCTTCTGTTGCCCTTGCCATGCTCAGATTGGGGCTTCTCTCAGAGGCAACAGCTCTCACATTCCCAGTCATAAGTGAGGCATCAGTTCAGTTCAGCTGCTCAGTCGTGTCCGACTCTTTGCGACCCCATGAATTGCAGCACGCCAGGCCTCCCTGTCCATCACCAACTCCCGGAGTTCACCCAAACCCACGTCCATCGAGTCGTGAGGCCTAAGTCCATTAAACTCTAATTTACAAATATAAAGGGTAATTTTAAAAAATTGCCCTCCTTCAGTCAATAACTAAGACTAAGTGAGAGTGATAGGGTAGGACAGGATCAGTCAGGGTCTGTCAAGGAAGACCACTCACACCAGATAATGTTTTAAAAATCTTTGTTTCATTTTTGGCTGTGCTGGGTCTTCACTGCTGTGTGTGGGCGTTCTCTAGTTGTGGTGCGAGGGCTCCTTTTGTTGCGGAGCACAGGCTCTAGGCGCCAGGGCGCAGTAGTTACGGTACATGGGTAGTTTCCCTGCTGCATGTGGGATCTTCCTGGACCAGAGATCCAACCTGTGTCCTTTGCATTGAAGGCAGATTGTTTCCCACTGGACCACATCACACCAGATAATGTTTTAAAAATCTTTGTTTCATTTTTGGCTGTGCTGGGTCTTCACTGCTGTGTGTGGGCGTTCTCTAGTTGTGGTGCGAGGGCTCCTTTTGTTGCGGAGCACAGGCTCTAGGCGCCAGGGCGCAGTAGTTACGGTACATGGGTAGTTTCCCTGCTGCATGTGGGATCTTCCTGGACCAGAGATCCAACCTGTGTCCTTTGCATTGAAGGCAGATTGTTTCCCACTGGACCACCAGGGAAGCCTCACACCAGATCATTTAACAGAAGCAATTTATTATAATAAATTTGTTACTTAGATGAGAAAAGAACTAAAGGAGCTTCGAGGAGTTCTCACAGAAACTCAGGGCCATTGTAGGCTGGTAGGAAGGTGATGATGTTTAGAACTGTGGAGAGGGCTGCCTTATGGGAACTAGGGCTGCAGAGGTCAGGCTGTTCAGTGATAGCTGGAGCCATACAACAGGCAGAATCATTGCTAGAGGCATTGCCCAAATAGAAGAGGCAGAAATACTTTCCCTTTAGTCTTTCCTCATTGCCTCCAACTAAATGATGGAACCTAAAAGGCAGATGACAGGGAGGTGAGGCCAAAGGAGAATGGGAAATAGGTCTGAGAACAGGCAGGAGTGGAGCATATGCCTTCTTCCTGCTCTTGCCTCTGCTCTAGGATAACCCTCATCCATCATCTCAGCTGATCAGGAAATAAAGAAATACTTGATCTTAATATTTAGTAAGTGGTACTTTGGACTTCTATCTCCCATAGCCTTTCAAATCTTGGAGTTAAAAAAATTAAAGTGTTAGTCTCTTAGTCATGTCCAAGTCTTTGCAACCCTGTAAACTGTAGCCCACTAGGTTCCTCTGTGCTTAGAATTCTCCAGGCAAGAATACTGGAATGGGTGGCCAATCCCTTTTGCCAGGGGATTTTCTTGATCCAGGAATTGAACCCAGGTCTCCTGCATTGGAGGTGGATTCTTTACTGTCTGAGCCACCAGAGAAGAACATGGTTATCTTTTTCCTGCAGTCAATCCCCCAGCATCAAGCTGTTATATTCCTTATCTGGGGAGGAAAAAAGAAGGGCTCTCTGGTGGATACTATTGGTCCCAGAGTCTGGACAGGGCTTGAATTTTCAGGTAGGACTTACATGACAAAAGTCACAGTCATTTTTACACAGCTATCTGTGCAAAGCAGACAGATTTGCACACAATGCTCCGATGTAGCTTACTTGCTTATGAATACATGATACTTTTATTAAAGGTGTCCCTCAGGAAAATACAGCTCAATCAGAAAATTTTACCTTTGTTGAATTAGCCTGAGTTTATTTTAGCTTTTATAGGCATTTCACTACAAATAATTATTTGGAATTTTTCTTTTTTTATATCAACTATTATCAAACTTGGTTTTACAAAGCATTCTTGGGTATTTTATCCTCTAGGTCATAAAAGCAAAGCTCTTATGTCTACTCTCTTTGAGAGAGGGTGAGGTTTTGACTGCTTCATATAACAACTATTCCTCCTAGCTTATCTATAAAATTGATAGGCTTTTAAAGCCTTTTTCTAGGATGTTGATGAAAAATAGTGATACTGTTGGTTTTCTTAACATCTATTCACTAATTGGCCCTCTTTGGGCATAGTTGTTTAATTAAAAGCCATATACGCTGCAAATCCATGTTTCTCTACCTTACCCAGGGATATCTGTACTATAACCAATAAATGACGCAAACCTATTTCTTAGGTAAAACCATTAATTTAACAGAGCTTGTTCTTAATGAATTCATACTGTTTTATAGCAATGACTGTTTTCTAGAAGTGCTCACAAATCATTTGATAGCCTATTAATAGAACATAATGGGAGAATGAAGTAAACATACTGGTTTAATGCTCTAAGGAAATATACTAGGCATTTTTTCTTTAATCTTTTAGAGCTATTTCCATTCTGTATGACTTCACAGAGAATAAAATTAGTGCTTCTGAGAGCCCATAGATAAGGTCTTGTAGTGTTATGAATTAATAATATGAGTTTTCTTGGAGAGGGAACAAAGAGATGTTCTTCCCATGGAGGGTTTCTTTATTTTTTAATTTTGGAAAATCATAACAAATGGGGGAATCAAAACAAAGTAGGAAAACTGAGCTTACTTTCTCCCATGGACACACCCAAACTAGAACTACGTATAGAACAGCCCTTCTGTAATTAAGTATACAAGGGGAAAAACACATACCGAGAAGAGGGGAAGGGAACCTAATAAGGAAGAGGCTATCACAAACTTGGAGGTTCTCTCAAAGGTGCCGGAGATTTGAGCTCCACATTGAACAACCCAGCCCTAGGAACCTGGGAAGATGAGAGCCCTTAACTGGGTTTGAAAACCAGCCCGGCTTACAATCAGAAGAGCTGGAAGGGTGAGGGACACTGACACTCTGCTCTTAGACTGTGCACACTAACTTCCTCATAGTCCAGTGCAGGGGCAGCAGAGAGCAAAGCACCTGTTTCTCTAGCCAGCCTGCCACAGCCACTCTGGCACCCACCTCAGCCTGCATCTGGATCTGGCTTCCACCCCCTCACCAAGGTGGCGCACCCTGGGAGAAGCCCCAGCCTGTGCTGGGCTCTGGGTCCAGCACACCCCGAAGAAACCCCTAGCCTGTGCTGGGCTATGACCCCAGGCCCTCCTCCCTGGGTGCAGCCCCCAGTGCTCCCCCATGTGTGCTGAACTGTGGTTCTATGGTAGTAATACCAGACAAAATAGATTATGAAACAGAATGTAACAAGAGGCAGGCAAGGACATTACACGATGATAAAGGGACAGTGACCTCATTCAGTAGTGACAAATAGAAATCTGAAAAACCATGGCTTAAATTTGGAGTTGTGTATACTTTGTAAAATCTCGAGAGATGGACAGTCCAGAGCTGACAGGACATTTCAAGATGCTGTCAGACCGAGGCTCCCTCTCTTGTTCTGCTCATTTCATTTGGCAGGATGGCTATTCAGCCTTCAGCCTTGTGTGCACATCCCAAGCAGGAAGGAAATTATGTGCCCAATTTTCAGGCATATAGTGGGAATAAACATAATAGTTTAATCTTGCAACAGAATTATACACAATATCATATTTGGTTTATAAAATGGAGAAAATGGAGGCCCAATTTCCCAAGATATAGAAGTGAGGCAGGAAGTTAGGGGTTCATTCATACATTTCTAACTCTCAGATCTTTCTAATATATTACCATTTTAATAGTGACAATTTAAGGCTTCCCTGGTGGCTCAGATAGTAAAGAATCTGCTCACAATGCAGGAGACGTGGGTTTGACTCCTGGTTTGGGAAGATTCCCTGAAGGAGGGCATGGCAACCCACTCTAGTATTCTTGCCTGGAGAATCCCCATGGACAGAGGAGCCTGCAGGGCTACAGTCCATGGAGTCGCAAAGGGTCAGACACGACTGTGATTAAGCACACACGGCAAAGAAAGCAATAGTTTAAGTTGATTTTTTGACTTTAAAGAAAATCAAAGGCTTGGTTTTTGTATTTTCTTTTCTTTTAAAGGCTTTGTTTTTGTAATTCACCCAATAACTACATTTTATTACCTCATGTGACTCCCCTCTCCTCTCTACTAATTTATAACTAGAATTGTCTCTTCCTGAGAGTGGCCCTTGGCATAGTGGGATCTGGGAGCCAACTTCATTAGGCCTGCCTGGCAGCAGCGATGGTGGTAGCAAGGCTTGTTAAGCACAGGTTACTAGACCCAATCACAGATCTAGTGGATCAGACTCCAGGGACTAGGTCCCCTGAAAATGCATTTTTAATAAGCTGGACAAGTGAACACTATAATCATTAAACTTTCCAACACTGTACTAGAGGATAATTTTCTGCTGAGAACAAATTTATTTTCTGAGTTGCAGCTGCTTCCATGTTTTATGGGACCTTTGGGTGAAATTAAACAAGAGCATCATCCTGTCTTTCAGCAAAGGCTTTCTTACCTCTGCTCTGGGAAGTGGTCCCACACCTCCTGGAAACTGTGAGGAAATGATTTCTGTCAGTGAATACAGTTGGTGATACTGGGGAGTGTGTGTGTTAGATAATAAAGCATGCTGGTTAAATTTTAGACTCTGAAGACAGAACAACTAGCTTCAAATTCTGACTTTATCTGAACTAGCTATAAAACCATGGGCAAATTATTCAATTCTCTGTGCCTCACTTTCCTTCTGTAAAGTGGGATAATATGTATCTCGTGACTGGTATAGGGATTAGGAGAGTAAAACCATGGAGAGCATTTAGAGCAGCATCTTGTTCTCCATAAGCATTGTCTATTAAGAATACTTTTGTAACATCCTGGTCACAGTTTCAATACCTGTATGGGTAGGACTTCCCAGGTGGCTCAGTGGTAAAGAATCTATCTGCCAATGCAGAAGACGTGAGTTCTGTCTCTGGGTTGGGAAGATCCCCCAAGAAAGAAATGGCAACCTACTCCAGTCTTCTTGCCTGGAAAATCCCATGGACAGAGGAGCCTGGCAGGCTGCAGTCCATTGGGTCGCAGAGTCAGATGTGACTGAGCACGCAGAGGTGTGTGCCATGTCTTTGACTTATTATAAGGCCTGTTATCACCCTTGTACCGATAATCTATTTCTTCTAAAAAGGGTGTGTGTATATGTGTGGGGAAGAGATAGGATGTATATGCATGATTTTACTTATTACTGCTAACAGCTTATGGCTTAGAGTCTATTAAGACAAAGAACAGAGCTTGCAGAGGTTCTCATGCAGACCGTCTTTGTAGCAGAGTTCAGTTGAGGTAACTTGGCTGATTCTTTAGCTGCTTCCTTGAGCAAGCAGAAGGGTGGGGAGGTCGGGCACAACTTCTCTGAACCTCAACTCTTAACTGAGGAATACTTGATAGTATCCCTGCTACCTCAGGAAAGTTGAGACTGATTAAGCTGTTTCTGTGGCTCAGCATGTTAAGCTCCTAAGAGAATTAACTACGTTAAAACAGTATCATTGCAGCCTGTTGTTTATGTAACTATGATCCCTGAAGCTATTACTCCTTCCAGTTTGGAATGTGTACAGCAGTATCAAATGCATTAAGGTGAGTTGTTAATCAGATGCTAACTCATTTTTATGCAAGGGTGAAAAAAGTGAACTCTCCAGTTTGAGTCCATGGATTTGATTCAGAAGAAGACAGACTCTGAAACCTTCTAGGATGCTGAGGACAAGTGTATATACAAAAGATCTGTCTTGGTTATGAGGTATGAGTTATGAGAAAGCAATGATGGGTGAATGTGCTAATTTGTGAAGTAAAAAACATCTTTTCAGATGGCATCTCTCCACCATCAACTATTCTGTGCTTTAATATCACTATACCTTTATCTGTCATGTAGCAGCTGAGCATTCCTGTGTGGAATTCCTCTTGATAACTGGTTATATAAAGCTCTCTGCCCCTATGAGGGTTGGTATAGAGAGAAGCATATGGTGACCACTTCTACAGTGTTCTCAGTCATGGCTTCCTTTTATTTCCTATCCTACCCTTTGTACTCTTAGTCTTGAAGGTGGGTGGATGTTCTTCTTGTTCATTAATGCTGCTTTTCAACCACAGTTCATTTCTTCTGCATCTTTTCTCAGGGCTTTTGAAGCACCTTATTGCCTGTTTGTTATAGTAATTTATGAATCTTTCTCTTTCATTTTGATGATTTTAGCACTTGGCTTACTGTATTTTGTTTACCACTACTTCTGATACCATGTTTTAAAATTTCAGTGTCCATGGGCATGATTCACTCAGTGTCTTGGCTTTTCAGTTCTTTAAACTCATTTCCTCTATTGTTTCTTTCTTCCAGACTACCTCTACCACTGCTCTCATGTCATACCAGTTTAAAGCATCCTCCTCTGAGCATCACCTCCTTTCATCACCGATTTACTCTCTAGGATAATCCCTCCAATAACTTACTACCCAGAATATCCTTCAGTTGACCTCATTGCTTTTTAACTATGCATCAACTCCCTCAAAGGGCTGGCTTCCTTTTCTAGTTTAGATTCCATCTTCCATTACTGCTATCATTCTTCTCAATTGCACTTTCACCCAAACAGCTTAAGGAGGCTGGAAGAACAACTCACAGCCATGATGACTGCTTTCACTGTTAAATTCAGATACGTATCGATACTAAATATGCAAGTGGGCTGTCAGTGCTGCCCAGCAATCCTATTGCTTTTTCATTGTGAATTCAGTCTTCTGCTCTTATCCTCAAAGAGGATCTCATACCTCTGCTTTCTCAGTCTCTAATCTCCCCATCCCCTCCTTGCACTCAGTTAATAACCTTACTACACTGAACATAGCAGGAGCATCAGAGTGCACCACGTGTTCCAAGCACACAATCTGCTGACGTGTATGCGTCTGTACTCTTACTCTCTGCTTCTCTCCAGTGTTGATAGCTAAGGCCTCAGCTTGTGCACTGGATCCCATTCCCTCTTACCTGCTTGAGGACTTCATTCACCCACGTGTTCATTCTTTGTGGTATCACTTCTCCTTTCTAATACAACATTCCCACCAGCAAACAGGCATATGATATTTTCCTTCTTAATCTTTTCCATTTGATCTGTACACAGTATTCCAGTAACCACCCAATTTCCCTGCTCCCTTATAACAAACATTCCACAGGGTTGTTGACAGAAGTTATTTTACCTCCTATCTTCTCTTGAATACCTCTATAGGATCTTCACTTTGCTGACACTCTTCTTTCCAATGTTATTGTCTCTTCAACCCACGCAGTCAGTTCTTGCTTCTCACTTTTAATCTTTCTGTAATATTTCACACTGTTGAGTATTCCTCCCTTCACCCAAAATAATTTTTCCTCTGTTGGCTTTTGGTATCCTGCCCCCCTTTGGAATTCTACCTTCCTCACTGGCTACTTCTCAGGCTCCTTTGCTGAACACTAATTTTCCCAACTGCTAAATTGTGGAGTGTCTTTAGACCTTTTCTCTATATATACATTCTGGGTGATCTCAGAGTCTTAGGGCTTCAAATATCATCTGTAAACTGATCACAAAATTTATATCCTAGCCTAAATGTTCCTCCTGAACTCCAGCTTTACATACATAACTTACTTCCAGACATAACCATGTGATGGCTAATGGGTATCTCACCATGGCTAAAACTGAGTCCCACTACCCATAAGCTATGACTTCCCAGGCGGCACTAGTGGTAAAGAACTTGCCTGCCAATGCAGGAAACATAAGACACGTGTTTGATCCCTGGGTCAGGAAGATCTCCTGAAGGAGGGCATGGCAACCCTCTTCAGTATTTTTGCTTGGAGAATCCCATGGGTAGAGGAGCCTGGGGGACTGCAGTCCATAGGGTTGCAAAAGAGTTGGACACTACTTAGTGACTAAAACAAACAAAATAAACCATAAGCCATTTCTCTTCCTGTCTTCTGCCTGAGTGAATGAAAATGACACTTACCCTATTACTTTAGGTGTAAAAAACAACAAACAGAAAACACAACCTTTAGAGGTTATCTACTTCTCATTCTCTTACATCACTTTTGATTCACCAGCAAACCCTGTAGTTTCATATTCAAAATATGTCAAATCCAAATACTTCTACCACTTCTTCAGATACCACTTTAGTAACAAGTCACCTGCGTCTCTGTGTGGATGATGGTGAAGACTTCTTAACCAGTCTTCTTGGCTCCACCTTTGCTCCTATGATATATTCTCCCCTTAGCCACCAGAATGAACTATTAAAACTTAATAGTCTGAAATATCATAGATCCACAGGAAATTGCAAAGTTAGCACAAAGAGATTCCATGTACATTTCACTCAGTTTCCCCTGATAGGTATGTACTTACAGTAAAATTGGACGTTGTTCCAATGTACATATGTAGATTTGTCACTTTATCACATGAGTAGGTTCAGGCAACCACCACCACAATCAAGATACAGAACTATTCCATCATCAGAGATTTCCCTCTTGCTACCCCTTTATACTCTCTCATTCCCCCTTCACATCCCTAAGCCTGGCATCCACTCATCTGTTTTGCATCTTTATAGTCCAGTCATTTTAATAATGTTAAGCACATAAATGGAATCACATAGTTGTGATCATTTGATACTGGCTTTTTTCATTTAGCACAATGTTCTGAAAGATCCAGGCAGTGTTGCTGAATCAGTTTGGTTTCATCTTTATTGCTGAATAGTGTTTCATAGTCTGGAGGTACCCCAGGTTGTTTAACCTATTGAAGGACTTACCCATAGTTTATGAATATTGCAAGTAAAGATACTATGAATATTCACATACAGATTTCTGTGTGGAGATATATATATAATTTTTTTTCCCGTGAGATAACTGCTCAAGACTGCACATGCTGGATCATGTGGTGTGAGCTTTTAAAGAAACTGGCAAGCTGTTTTCCAGAATGGTTGATAATTTTTTGTATTCTCACCAGCCATTTATGACCAGTCTAATTTCTCCATATCCTCAACATCATTTGGTATTGTCACTTTAAAAATTCAGCTATTCTGACAGGTATATGATATTTCATTATGGTCTCAATTTCCATTTCCCAAATGACTGGTGATGCTGAATATCTTATGTTAGTGGCCGTCTGGATATCCTTTTCAGTGAAATGTTTCTTTATGTCTTTTGCCTGTTTATTTTTTCCCAGTTTTACTGATACATAATTGACACATGATGTCACGTAAATTTAAGGTGTATAATGTGTTAATTTGACACATTTATGCATTGCAGTGATTACCATCGTAGAGTTAGCTAGCACCTCCAGCTTGTCACATAATTACCATCTCTTTTTGTGTGTGGTGAGAGCAATTAAGAATCACTCTTTAAGCAGCTTTCAAGTAAGTATACAATAATGGTGTTAGCTATAACTACCATGCTCTACATTAGATTTTACAGACCCAATTAATCGTATAAATGAAAATTGTATTTTTTTGACCAATATTTCCCCCCTTCCCCTACTCCTAGGCCTTTGGTAACCGCCACTCCACTTTTTTAAATTGCAGCTTTAAAAAATTCCACATAAGTGAAATCCTAAAGTATTTCTTTCTGTCTGATTTATTTCGCTTGCCATAATGTCCTTCAGGTTCACTGATGTCACAGATGGCAGGATTTTCCTTCCTTCTTATGGCTGGGTAATGCTACACTGTGTGTGTGTTTGTTCACATTTTCTTTATCCATTCGTCTGTTGATGGACTTTTACATTATTTTTTTTTTTTTATTTTGGCTCTTGTGACTAGTGGTGCAATAAACATAGGGATTGCAGGTATCTCTACAAGATCCTGTCTCTACTGGAATTTATGGTAGTTCTGAGTTGATTGAGCATCTTCCATACTGTTTTACATAGTGGCTGTACCAATTTACATTACCATCAACAGTGCACAGGGATTCCTTTTTTTCACACCCCAAGCAGCGTTGGTTAATTCTTTTTCATGCTAGCCATTCAACAGGTATGAGGTGATATCTCATTGCAGTTGTGATTTGAATTTCTCTAACTAGTGACATTGGTCACCTTTTCATGTACCTTTTGGCCATCTATATGGCTTCTTTGGGAAAAGGTCTAATCAGTTCTCCCCATTTAAAAAGACAGTTTTTTTTTTATGGATTTTATGAGTTTGTTATATATTTTGAATATTAACTCCTTACCAGATTTGATTAGCAAATATTTTATCCCATTCCACAGGTTGCTTTTTCATATTGTTTTTTTTTTTCCTGTGCAGAAGTTTAATGTAGTCCCACTTATTTTTTATTTTGTTGCTTGTACTTTTGATATCATGTCTAGCTGTGGAGACAAATATCAAGATTTATCCCTATATTTTCTTCCAGGAGTTTTACAGTTTCAAACATATGTAAGTCTTTAATTTATCTCACGGTAACTTTTGTATATAGTGTAAGATAGTGATCCAGTTTCATTCTTTTGCATGTGACTGTCCAGTCTTTCAACAACATTTATTAGAGACTGTTCTTTCTTTGTTGTATATTCTTGTATCCTTTGTCATAAATTGATCATATATGTAAAAGAGGAGAGTAGAAAAGTTGGCTTAAAGCTCAACTTTCAGAAAACAAAGATCATGGCACCCGGTCCCATCACTCCATGGGAAATAGATGGGGAAACAGGGGAAACAGTGTCAGACTTTATTTTTTTGGGCTCCAAAATCACTGCAGATGGTGACTGCAGCCATGAAATCAAAAGGCGCTTACTCCTTGGAAGAAAAGTTATGACCAACCTAGATAGTATATTCAAAAGCAGAGACATTACTTTGCCGACTAAGGTCCGTCTAGTCAAGGCTATGGTTTTTCCTATGGTCATGTATGGATGTGAGAGTTGGACTGTGAAGATGCTGAGCGCAGAAGAATTGATGCTTTTGAACTGTGGTGTTGGAGAAGACTCTTGAGAGTCCCTTGGACTGCAAGGAGATCCAACCAGTCCATTCTGAAGGAGATCAACCCTGGGATTTCTTTGGAAGGAATGATGCTAAAGCTGAAGCTCCAGTACTTTGGCTACCTCATGCGAAGAGTTGACTCATTGGAAAAGACTCTGATGCTGGGAGGGATTGGGGGCAGGAGGAGAAGGGGATGACCGAGGATGAGATGGCTGGATGGCATCACAGACTCAATGGACGTGAGTCTGAGTGAACTCTGGGAGTAGGTGATGGACAGGGAGGCCTGGCGTGCTGTGATTCATGGGGTCGCAAAGAGTCGGACACGACTGAGCGACTGAACTGAACTGACCATATATGTATGGATTTATTTCTCTATTCTGTTTTGGTCATCTATACGTCTATTTTTATGCCAGTACCACACTGTTTTGATTACTATAGCTTTGTAGTATAGTCAGAAACTGGGAAGTGTGATGCCGCTGGCTTTGTTCCTCTCATTAAGGATTGCTTTGGCTATTTGGAGTCTTATGTGACTTCATACAAATTTGGGGATTGGTGGTTCTATATCTGTGAAAAATGCCACTGGAATATTGATGGAGACTGCATTGAATTTGTAGACTGCTTTAAATAACAAGGGCATTTTAATCTTATTAATTATGCCAATCTATGAACATGGGATATTTTTCCATTCATTTGTGCTTTCAATTTCTTTCTTCAAAGGATGGTAGTTTTCAGCATGGAGATCTTGTACCTCCTTGATTAAATTTATTACTGATCATTTTACTGCTTTGGTGGTATAGTCAATGGGATTATTTCCTTTATTTCTTTTTCATATGTTTTACTATTGGTATACATGAATACAGCTGTTTTCTGAATGTTGATATTATAGTGTATAACATTACTGCATTTGTTGATTACTTCTAGCAATATTTTTTTGCGAGTATTTAGGATTTTCTGTACATGCCTAAATATTCCAATACATCAGATCTTTAATGTACTAATTAAATACTCTAATAAATTAGATCATGTTATTTGCAAATAGACCATTTTACTCCTTTTCCTATTTGCATGCCTTTTATTTTTGGCCTGTTGGCTCTGACTAGGACTTCCTGTTCTTTTATAGAGTGCTTTTTAAAAAAAATACAAATATGATCATATTATTCCCCTTGTTTCTGCTTTGAGCACTCTTTCTCTATAATTATTTCATTTACATCTTCACTTCACCTATGTCTATATTCCAATGTTTCTTGGAGAGAGAAGCCTTCTGTGACTACTTTACCTAAAATAACATTTCCCTTCCCTCTCTCCCTATCCAGGGTGACAATATTCAGTTCAGTCGCTCAGTCATGTCAGACTCTTTGCAACCCCATGAATCGCAGCACGCCAGGCCTCCCTGTCCATCACCAACTCCCAGAGTTCACTCAGACTCACGTCCATCCAGTCAGTGATGCCATCCAGCCATCTCATCCTCAGTCGTCCCCTTCTCCTCCTGCCCCCAATCCCTTCAGCTTCAGCTTTAGCATCATTCCTTCCAAAGAAATCCCAGGGCTGATCTCCTTTAGAATGGACTGGTTGGATCTCCTTGCAGTCCAAGGGACTCTCAAGAGTCTTCTCCAACACCACAGTTCAAAACCATCAGTTCTTCGGCGCTCAGCTTCTTCACAGTCCAACTCTCACATCCATACATGACCACAGTAAAAACCATAGCCTTGACTAGACGGACCTTAGTCGGCAAAGTAATGTCTCTGCTTTTGAATATACTATCTAGGTTGCTCATAACTTTTCTTCCAAGGAGTAAGCGTCTTTTAATTTCATGGCTGCAGTCACCATCTGCAGTGATTTTGGAGCCCCCAAAAATAAAGTCTGACACTGTTTCTACTGTTTCCCCATCTATTTTCCATGGAGTGATACTCAGCCTTCTTCACAGTCCAACTCTCACATCCATACATGACCACAGGAAAAACCATAGCCTTGACTAGACGGACCTTAGTCAGCAAAGTAATGTCTCTACTTTTGAATATCCTATCTAAGTTGGTCATAACTTTTCTTCCAAGGTGTAAGTGACTTTTAATTTCATGGCTGCAGTCACTGCCTGCAGTGATTTTGGAGCCCAGAAAAATAAAGTCTGACACTGAACATTATAGGCATGGAAAGCAAATGCTTATCCAGAATGCATGTCTATTCTGCTAATAAAGAGTTGTTGCCGCCTCCATGAAGAAAGAATAACTACAGCAATCGATGTGCTACCAGGGGCCTGGCTTGTTCTACAGAGGAATGATCTCATAAGGGGGCCTTCTCTGCTGCGGCCAGGATGTTGTCTGTGCTCAGTCACGCCCAACTCTATGACCTCATGGACTGTAGCCCACTGTTTTCCTCTGTCCATGGAATATTCTGGGCAAGAATACTGAAACAGGTTGTTATTTTCTCCTCTAGGGCATCTTCCTGACTCAGACTGAACCCACGCCTCCTGCATCTCCTGATTTGGCAGGCGGGTTCTTTACTACGGAGTTATTCACTGAAACTCATGGCTAAATTAGCCTTGATGAAGATATGTCAAGATTTCTGATCTTATTATATCCTTATTATTCACTTACTGATGTATTGTGGACAATTTTTTTTTCCTTCTGTGTCTTAATTCTATAAATGGGCTTCTCTGGTGGCTCAGATGGTAAAGAAACTGCCTGCAATGCAGGAGACCTGGGTTTTATCCCTGGGTTGGGAAGATGCCCTGGAGAAAGAAAAGGCAACCCACTCCAATATTCTTGCCTGGAGAATTCCATGGACAGAGGAATCTGATAGGCTACAGTCCTTGGGGTGGCAAAGAGTCAGACACAACTGAGTGACTAACAAACACAATTCTATAAAATTTACTGAAAATTTTATTTCTAATGAGCCCTTAACTTTTTTCTTTGACATGCTTTCTTTGTGACTAAGAGCAACATCTTTTTGAGTGAGTTGTAAACTTGAGTCCCAATCAAATGAGTTTTATTTTTGAATTTAGTATAAGACTAAATTACTCTCTTTTTATAGCCTGGGCTTCTAGAGAAACAATAGCCCTGGTAGTCTTAATTATTGGCTGCTGTGTGCCTTTACCTCTTACAGTTTTATTCACCTGTATTGAATTGGGTTTGCAATTTTTATTCTATTTTGCCCCTTTCATTAGAAACACTATGCCTGAGGTTTAACTAAAGTAGCTTCAGGCTGTACTAGGCAAAGTTGAATTGACTTTGCACAGCTTGGAATCCTCAAGTCTTTGGATAATTAGCTATGAACAGCTAGTTCCTGGGGCCTGTGGTCCATCAGGTTATTTTTAAAGGTATTCATGTGTCAAAAGAAAACTCATGGGGTAGAGCCCATGCATTGCCTTCCACCATTTCATGTTTCCTCAGGCCTTTAAAATAAACTCCAAATCCGTCTTCTATGAAAACACTCCCTAAAGAAACTTCTACTAGCAATGACATTTTGTGCTCTTATATGCAACCAATTTAGACATTTGTATTGATCCACTGGGTATGTTTGCTGTGTTTTATTTAGTTTTTCATTGCTGTTGCTATGTTTATTTGCTCCTCCTACTCTTCTCCTAATTTTGGATTCTTTATTCATTTGACTTTCTATTATTATATGAACACTTATATGCTGGGTTTGGCTTAGTAAAGGTGGTATCAGAGCAAAAAACCACTAGCTTCAAAATCAGTCCTATTTTCATTGTAGACCTTCATTTACATTATATCAGATGACTAAATGTTTATCAGAAGAAATAAACTTTTAAGAGTGGGCTGTCATATAATAGCAATTTTTATGTAGAAGCCATATGCATTTTGTAAAGGGAAGCCTTCAGCAATGTATCACAGCAGATTTGTAGCTATCTATGTAATGAACAGGCTTTCCTGTCACTCATGCTTGATCTTTATATTTCTCTTCTTATTCATTATCCTCCTCAATGCATCAGATGGAATTTTTTTGTCATAGTAGTCACTCATGCGAAACTTCTCAAATATACACTAACATACAATTTTCTAAAGCTCTTTTTAATTAAAAAATACATTGATAGACTTTATGTTCTTCCTAGCAGATTTCCCAGTCTCAAAGCAAGCAAACAAACAAGATAACAAAGAAACACAATGTCTTTTAAGTGAATTCTTCCAATATACGAAGGAAAGAAACAAAACATTATCAGGGCAATTTCAAGACAAGATTATATCTAGAAACAAAGAATGCATGCTATCTGGTGCTCATTTAACAACATAAAAGAAAATTTAAGTGAGAGAGAAGTGTAGGCAAGAATACTGAAGTGGTTTGCCATTCCCTTCTCCAGTGGACCACATTCTGTCAGACCTCTCCACCATGACCCGCTCCTCTTGGGTTGCCCCGCAGGCATGGCTTGGTTTCATTGAGTTAGACAATGCTGTGGTCCTAGTGTGATTAGACTGACTAGTTTTCTGTGAGTACGGTTTCAGTATGTCTGCCCTCTGATGCCCTCTTGCAACACCTACCATCTTACTTGCATTTCTCCTACCTTGGGCGTGGGGTATCTCTTCACGGCTGCTCCAGCAAAGCACAGCCACTGCACCTTACCTTGATGAGGGGTATCTCCTTACTGCCACCCTTCCTGACCTTCAACGTGAGATGGCTCCTCTAGGCCCTCCTGTGCCGGCACAGGCACCACTCCTTGGACGTGGGGTTGCTCCTCCCGGCCGCCACCCCTGGCCTTGAGCATGCGGTTGCTCTTCCTGGTCGCTGCCCTGGCCTCGGGTGTGGAGTTGCTCATCCCGGCCACCACCCTTGGCCTTGGGCGCTGCCCCTGGCCTTGGACATGGGGTAGCTCCTCTCAGCTGTTCCTGCACCATCACAGCCTGGCACTCTAGGCCGCTGCCCCTGATGTCGGACGTAGGGTAGCTCTCGGCCAAGCTTAGTACTCCAGCCGCTGCCTTATTATCAAATTCAGACTTAAATTGAAGAAAGCAGGGAAAACCGCTAGACCATTCACATATGACCTAAATCAAATCCCTTATGATTATAAATGGAAGTGAGAAATAGATTTAAGGGTCTAGATCTGATAGATAGAGTGCCTGATGAACTATGGAATGAGGTTCATGACATTGTACAGGAGATAGGGATCAAGACCATCCCCATGGAAAAGAAATGTAAAAAAGCAAAATGGCTGTCTGGGGAGGCCTTACAAATAGCTGTGAAAAGAAGAGAAGCAAAAAGCAAAAGAGAAAAGGAAAGATATAAGCATCTGAATGCAGAGTTCCAAAGAATAGCAAGAAGAGATAAGAAAGTCTTCTTCAGCAATCAATGCAAAGAAATAGAGGAAAAGAACAGAATGGGAAAGACTAGAGATCTCTTCAAGAAAATTAGAGATACCAAGAGAACATTTCATGCAAAGATGGGCTCGATAAAGGACAGAAATGGTCTGGACCTAACAGAAGCAAAAGATATTAAGAAGAGGT